>JAQGCC010000527.1:0-35014 GCA_034698905.1 Xestoiulus laeticollis
ATGCACGAGGTCAATGCTCAAACCTCATAAAACTCTAAAATTTTTACTTGCACAGTTGTCTGAGTACCCTTAATATGGTACAAAATCATTGAGCAAAAGTCCAAATAGCTCTTTTACACAGTGGATATATCACATTCTACATAAAAGAAAAATTAAGCTCATGTATGCCAAAGGCGGAATAATCCTCGATTCGTAGATCGGATTTATGACCTAGTGATTCGTCGTAATAAACGTAAATAAAATGATTTCTTGGTAGGTTTTATTGGCAGGCGTGGGATATAGATTCTGCTTATTGCGGGGGCAGAAAAACGAGATTAAATCGTGTTCATAAACGACCAAAATATCATGCAGATATGTGTGTATACGCATGCATAAGTCTGATATATTGTAGCTTATATCGCTAGAAGATTTGGCAAAAAATGCCTGTAATTTCGCATAAAAACCATGCTAAATAAATGGGTAATGCGCAGTAATAAGATATTTCCCTACAAATTTATCTCATGGAAATTTGGAAAATAAAAAAAAAAAATCTGTTGAGTCAAGTGGAATAATAAAGTAGCATTTCACATAAATTTAAAGGCATTCGTTTCATTAGCTTATGGGCATGTATTGTCATAACTGAAAAACGTTTCCAACATCAGCACATTTGCTTAATTTCAAAAAAGGGAAAATAACAGAGACAAATGCAATTCGTTTTTAAAAGACTACTATTTATGTAGAGTGTGTGACATCGGTTTTGAACACGAATGCAATTTAATCAGCATGAATATAAACGAGCAATTTCCAGTGGGAAAAAAAAAAAACAAGGGAAACTTTTGAGCTTGAAAAGCCGTAAAATGTGGCGCAGTATGCGGTGAAAACAGCAAAAATTCTTTCGGATTTGGGCAATAAAGTTCTACTTAAAATATATCTGATCTTATAAACACACATCTGATGGCGTCTATAGTGACTTAGTAAAACCGCGAGCAACCACAAAATGTGAATAAATAGGATCTGAAACAGCGTGACATCCTTGACAGCCTGTCACATACACCAAGAGAGAGGAAAAGTCAAGAATGAATATTCAATGCAAATATCGACCAAAATTACCTAATAAAAACAGAGAAATAAAGCTGCTGGAAAACTAGGAAACAAAATTTCATAACGTTGAAACAAAATAGTTTAAACGACGATCATCATTTCACATTTTTCTACAAGAAATGCATTTTCTGGACATTTTTAGAAATTACTAGATCATAATCTAATGCCATGTTGTATAAAATGTTAGTACGTGTATTATAATAACAAGTAAGAAAAACTGTAAGCGGTCTTCCACTTTTATTTTATGATTTTTATTATCAATTTTTATATTCAAATAAATTCAACTTAGTATATACCCACTGTCAGTGACGATGCCATATGCTATATGGAGATGAGTAAAATTCATAATCAGCTAAACCTGTGAATAGCACAAGCCACTGGGACCAAACCAAAAGTTGTGCTATTCGGAGGGACAATGCTGCTAAAGTGATACTCATTCTCAGAATTTTTTCGCTTTTAAGAATTTGGTATTTTTGCTGTTAGTTCCCTTTGGATTTTAATGGTTTATACATTTTTATTCGATATTTTTCTTCGCAGCTGCCATTTTCACAAAGAAGTTAAAGCCGATTGCGAAAAAGGTGCAAAAGACGAAGAAGAAAAGTAATTATTTATAAATGTCAAGCGAAACTATCATAAATTTGGTAGAAAGTTGATATCGTGTCGGAAGCTGAATTCGCATAAAGGATTTATGCAAAGCACACGTTTAGAGAGAAAATGAATGAAAATACGTTTTTGGAGCATAAAGATACATGCATAAAAGAAACGACATAGCTCAAGAAACGAGAAGACATCAGTCAAGGAAAATCCCATTTAGGAGGACAACACATATTCAACATTTCACTCTCCAGAAAATCATGTAAATGCCAAACAAATTCTTCATCACGCTTACATTTTTTTAAAAGAATGTATTGCAATTTCTTGCCGGAAATTGCATTTATCTCTATTAATGAATTTAAGGGAATTTTTCAACTTAGTTGAACGAATAACAAAACATGAGTGACTTCTCCAAAATTAATGAAGATATGGAAATGTTTTGTAATTAAACTACTGAAAATTACAAAGCTTATAGTTGAGCTTTGACATTAAAGAATAAATACTACAATTTCAAATGTTACAATACAACTATATTCTTATAGAGGATGACTCTATACTCTATTGGCAAATAATTTGAAACGTATTTTTTTTTTCAAACAAAGCATTTCAGATACAGTTTTTCAGACAATTCAATTAAAATGTATTTTTTAAAACAAATCATTTCAAATGCATTTATTCAAACAAATCATTTCAAATGTATTTTTTTCAGAAAATTCAATTCAGATGTATTTTTTCAAATAAATCATTTCAAATGCATTTTTCCAGACAATTCTTTTCAAATGTATTTTTTAGACAATTCATTTCAAATGTATTTTTTTCAGAAAATTCAATTCAGATGTATTTTTTCAAATAAATCATTTCAAATGCATTTTTCCAGACAATTCTTTTCAAATGTATTTTTTCAAACAAATCATTTAAAATGCATTTTTTAGACAATTCATTTCAAATGCATTTTTTCAAATAAATCATTTCAAATACATTTTTTCAGGCAATTCAATTCAAATGTATTTTTTCAAACAAATCATTTTAAATGTATTTTTTCAAATAAATCATTTCAAATGCATTTTTTCAAACAAATCATTTAAAATGCATTTTTTAGACAATTCATTTCAAATGCATTTTTTCAAACAAATCATTTCAAATACATTTTTTCAGGCAATTCAATTCAAATGTATTTTTTCAAACAAATCATTTTAAATGTATTTTTTCAAATAAATCATTTCAAATGCATTTTTTCAAACAAATCATTTAAAATGCATTTTTTAGACAATTCATTTCAAATGCATTTTTTCAAACAAATCATTTTAAATACATTTTTTCAGGCAATTCAATTCAAATGTATTTTTTAAATTATGATGATTTTATTCCAGAATTTTGGTTCATAAATAATATCATGTTAAAGTAGATAAATTAAATATTGCAGAAATTTTACATTAAACAGTATAATATGCATACAGTGTATGAAACCTTAAGCAGCAGGATAGTATTAGAAAAACCTGGTAATGTCCAAGGATAAATTTTTAATGCAGCTTCATCCCTAAACTGCATTAATATTGGCCATTTTGGCTTGAGCCAAAAGATGAGTTATTTTCATAAGTAGGTTAAATTTATGGCATCTACACTCGGCTATTTTACATAGCTGCTGCAGAATCTAATAGCCAAGCAGCTAATCTAATAACAACAAGTATGAGTTATGTTAATCAAAATACACGGTGGTAATTTCATAATGTTTGCCTTTATTTGCTAATTTAGGACTGTGCTTCGTACAACGTATTCAATATGCATAAGGTGATTTCAGGAGGAGATTACAGTAAGCCAAAAACGCTGAAACCTCCATTACTGGGCTATGAAGTTAATCCAGGAAAACAAGTCATGCAAAGCACATTAAGAGATGGACGGGGAAAATGAGACTTTGTCCTCTACTTGCAAAGGAAACGTATCCAGTGTTTCTATCAATGCCATATTTATATATTTTAAAGTATGCTACTTGATTCAGTCTTACATCCCAAGTAGCACACAATATTGGACCTCGATTGACTGAATATTGGAGCAATATTGGTTAAATTGACAAAAATTGGCCAATGAAGCCTATATTGGACTGATAGTGGGCCAATTAGCTTCCTAGGCAATACTGGGACAATATTGCGCTCTTATTTTGAATAAAATAGCAGGCCTATATTGGCCCAATTTATTTGCCATTTTAGGTTCAGTTACATATTGGTAGCATAAGAGGACGAATATTGGGCCTAAACCTATTACAATATAGATACATGTACATTTATAATAAACTATATATTGGCAATTATGGAAAAACGTTTACATTGCAATATTGAATGCGTTTGGCCTACAATTGGCAAATATTGAGTGCTTACTGGGATATGTGTGTGTTTTTTAAAATAT
This sequence comes from Xestoiulus laeticollis, assembly GCA_034698905.1. NCBI lineage: Eukaryota > Metazoa > Arthropoda > Diplopoda > Julida > Julidae > Xestoiulus > Xestoiulus laeticollis. The sequence goes on from JAQGCC010000527.1 coordinate 4,075, forward strand.
GTTCACGTACTTTACATATAGTTGTACATTGCAATAAAGAATACTTCAAATGTTTTTAAAACTGGTATAATAACTACATTTAATTTTTTTGTAAATATATTCATTTACAATGTATTTAATATCGAAGACAGATACGTAAAAAAAGTATCTTGTAAATACAAATTTCATTAGGTATAACGCATGCATATTTCAAAATGTTAATGGTAGGCCTACGTTTTTAAAATGTATACTTACCATTAGTACAGGTCTTGGTCTACCACTAGTTTTGGTCAAGAAATGTTAATTTATTAATAGATGCAAAACTGTATGTAGATTAAGACAAATATCCATGTACACATGCTTGTTTATAAAAATAGTCAAAGTGACATCCAAGGTGGTCAAATTATTTAATGTATTTACATGTATGTATGAATTTAAAGGGAAAACTTCATATTTGGATAAATCAGAAATTGAACATGGAGCTTTGCCCATATACATGTATAAGAAATGTTTGTATGACCATATAAGACCATGAATGTTTTCAGACATATAAAAATGTTTTCAGACATACAATGTATAAAATTAATGTCATATATTGGCATATAAGGCTGTATATAATTATTCCACCCAGAAATTTTGAAGAACGTCTTGGAAAACACAAAATAAATTTCAAGAATACATTTTCACTGAATATTCAACATTGAATGAATGCAATTCTACATTAAAAGTCTATTTCCCAAACAGGTTTGATTTAATATTTCAGTAAGCTATATACTTAGCTCTCTACCCATTCCAAACTCAATTTATTTCACATTTTTTCCCAAATGCAATACATTTTATAACAATGCACGTGCTTCACTTTGCTTTATAATGTAGGTGGGTGAACAGAATTGAAAGCCTTACAATTGTATTCATTTCAGCAGGTTGAAAACTTGATTGTTTTCCCTTGCCTGATGCATATATGCTTTTAAAGGCGACTTTTTGTGCCATATCCAAAAGCATTGTTAAGGAGACTATAATATGGCGTCCTTTCGACCTAAAATAATCTGTCAACAGTATGCACACATTGTAAAACAGTGTAGCAGATGATGTTGAATAGAAGTTGATTATCAGCGTAACATTCGCCACCTAATTAAGCTTTTTCAACGTTAACAACTGTAAGCACCGAAGCAATCTTCTCTAAGCTAAGCTATGTTTCAACAACTTTCTGATAAACAAAAGTAGAAGACATGAACTACAGCTTTGGCAATGGCAAAACTGGAAATTTCCATGCAAATGTCAAATGCCAGCCATTTTTATGGCAACAACAATGGGAAGACATTAGGCCTAGGCGAGGCAATAATTCCCAGCAATGAGGCCTTAAGTCGCATAAAAGTAGCAGCTACTTACTTGTATATTCAAAATAGAAATGCGGAAGAGTTTCACGGAACACCTTTAATGCTCTTAAAATGTTTAAATTGCTCTTATTCCCAATGGAGAAAAGTGTTACATTTTCAAATTGCTAGATTTCATCAAATTACCTCTTTAAAAGTGAAATTTTAAGCTGGGAATGGGATACGGATGTTTTAAAGTGATTTTAAAATCTAATGTTAAATACCAGGATTTAAAAGTAGTTTTATCTACCTAAAAATGCCACTTGATTTAGCACTATATGTGACATTTTTGTGGCAATGGTTAAAATAAAAAGTCAGTAAATTTATGGTACAACTATCAAGAAATAGCATTTCTATTAATTGCTATTAAACTATTCACAGTATTTTAATAAACAATTGCCAGAATTTTTAAAGCTAATTTTACATAAATTTTTGTATTATTAAATTTCTAAAAAAATCACTTGAAATATGAGACAAAAAATTTACAGGGCGAGTCTCATGCACAGTTCTTTATGTGAAGTATCTTAAAAATCGTGTGTTTATTATATATGTTTCAAATAAAATTTCAAATAAAGTGTATATTCTTTCATCCATTTTTTACATATTCTGAGTAAACCAATTTTTCAATGCTGAAAAATCTGCTGAACTAAACCCAAAACTGTATCAAAGTCAATTTTCCTAAATTGGATAACAAATCGTACTACTTTTATACGTAATTGTTTCTGCATTTTCGTCATCTTGATACATTAACATTAACTATACATTAGGATTAGTTGAAAGCATGGCCAACGTAGGTCATTAACTAAATTGGACTTCATTTTCAGATTTATTCCATTGCGTGAGCACAAAAACTAAATGAATCATTAGAAAACTTTTAATGAAGTTAGTCCCTAATGTTTATTATGCTCATAGTGAGAAAAAAAAACATGAAAATACGCTACCATTGTTTCTAATAGTGAGTATCATGTAGAGCAGTTTGCATGTCGCTAATTAGTTATGAACCCAGGTGGGCACATAATTAACTTAAAATTCACCAAATATCCATCTATGGCTTCATTCGCAATTTCAAATAGTGCTGCAATGACGGAAAACCCATCTATGGAAATTGCTCACAAATAGGTCATCGTATATTCACGTTTCCTGCATGCGTTTTGTATATTTTACCGTGATTAGACCCCAGAATGCATTATATTATTGCATTACATTTCAGCATATATTTACTATAAAAAATGTATATTAACGTGAGTGGTTCGGATCGGTAAACACGAGACAATTGAAAATTTATTGGACATGTATAGAGATTCACGATTATTGCCTATTGTTCAAGGTTTCTCTATGCAGTTGATTGCTTTTTAAATATTTATTTCGGATGCATCTGAATGTATACAAGTGCCTTATTCAATGTATTACAATTCACAAATACAGAACAACATGAATACACTTTACTGCTTTGATTCAATCATACGATTTCCAATACAAGAAAAACCTGTCTTAAATAATACTCTTCTTGGGACGAGTGGAAAATATCGTTTTAGACAGGTTGTTATTTCAGACAGATTCATCTGTAAACATTCTACAGTTGCAAAATAGGGAATTTCCCCTTTTTGAATCCTTCATGAGTCATTAGCTATTGGTGGACACTTTTCACTCAGCTGGAAAATAGGGAATTTCCCTATTTTTCAATCCTTATACATGTACATGATTAGATGAGTCAGTAGTTATTGCATGGGTATCACCCAGTTTAATTGCCCTTTATGTCCCTGCCATTTTTGTTTCCATGTTTTACATTTTTGATATTTTTTGCAGTCCCATTGTTGATATTCCCTTAAAAAACAATTGGGGAAAATAAAAATTATAAAATATCACTTTATGGAAGTTTATCAAAAAACAGAAGTCGGGATTGGTGAATTTTATTATTTAAGAGAGGATATTATTTTACACAGGATTATTTCAGACAGATTCTACTGCATATTTTCCTAAATGCAATGAATGCCAAATATATTGTGTATAAAGCTATAAAATGAGAAAATGAACGATTTAAATTTAATATTAATGGCACATCTATTGATAATTTTTTGTTAAGAGAGTTGCATAACAGAATAAGCATTTTTTTCTAAATTATTTTTTAAATTTAATTTTGGAAACTGCTAAGAATCAATAGAATGCACGAGTTTACCAGACCCTCTACAAGTATAAACTTTACAGACATATTTCCATGAAATAGAATATACATATAGATAAACAAAAAAATTAACAAATAATAGCATATTTATGCTAGGTCCTAGTACATTCCATTTGTTCCTAACAGTTTCCAAAATTAAATTAAAAAAAATATTTATAAAATAAGGCTTATTCTGGTATGACATCGTGACACATCGTGGACACCCTGTACAGCATTTTAAAATGGATGTTAGGGACACGTTTGTCACGCGATTAAGGGCAACTTATGATTTATGTTTAGTGATGAACCGTTAGAGTTTCCCCTCTCTATTTTATGTATATCAACATGTCATTTGAATTTCCCTTTTGACATTCATTTTAATTTTATTATCATTGCATGAACTCTGCAGCTACTGTATTTTTCCTAAACGGTTTAGGACATAAGGTTTGCATAGGGCAAGTTTATAAATATCATTGTAATGTCGATATTGTGAATGTCCTTATGCACTGTATAAATTACCTTTTTGATTGTGACTAAAATTGTCTGAGAAAAGTGCACATTTGCTGACAGCTTTGAGCAATTTCTACTCCCTGTACGATTTCAGTTGCACTTGCATCAGTCTTTTTGTTATGGATTACATTTGATGTCGTTGAAAATTACCCCATTGACAATTGGCAAGTCCTTATCTCTCCATAAAATAGCTTCGCACCAGTCCTTATCTCTGAACACGGATTATTAGTTTTGCATTATATGCGTGTTGCTAAATTTAGATGAAATTGCATTTGCATCTCGCGAATGGGATATATGTGCTCTTTTCGTAACCACCATGTCTTCATCTGGAGAATATTTAAAAATCATTAATATAGATTGGGGGAATTACTACAGGACGAATCAAAAACATGCATGTCTAAGAAGTAGACTTGCAATTCAAAAAACACATATCTCATAAAATCTTTTAGAATTTTCTGTTAGTAGTTAGGGAAATTATCATTTCACTTGCTAATGCAATTTTAAAGGTTTCGGAAACGAGAGATTTTTGCAAATTATCCTTACCCTGGTTCACTTAAATACTGCCTTAATTTAGCTGAATTTTTATTTAAGAGGGTTGCATACCAGAATAAGCCTTTTTTCTAAACTATTTTTTTATTTTATTTTGGAAACTGATAGGAACAAATTAAATGTAAGAGGAGCTAACATAAATATTCTATTATTTGTTTAATTTTTTTGTTTATGGCCATTTCATGGAAATATGTTCGTAAAGTTTACCAGACCCTCTACAATTATAAACTTTACAGACATATTACCATAAAATGGAATGTACATATACATAAACAAGAAATGTAAATGAATAATAGAATATATATATGCTATAGGTTCTCGTACATTCCATTTGTTTCTAACAGCTTTCAAAATTAAATTAATAAATAATTTAGAAATAAAGCTTATTCTGGTATGCAACCCTCTTAACATATTATTATTATTACTCGATATGACAAATATAAAGTATCATGATTTCTTATAAGCGAAATAAAAATTTAAATTACAGTTTAGGAGTTTTGGAAACGAGAATTTTTCATTTAATTATCCTTATTGTATAAATCTTAGTAGTAAATTTGTCACAATGAGAAATTTAAAGTATCATTTGTTTAGTCTTGTTATATTTTAGTGGCAAAAGCATTAAGTTTGAAATTATTTGGAAATTTATAGAAAATTATAATAGCTATAAAAGTGTAAACAATGGCGTGAAATGGAAGATATACATATTCAAAATATTACTTTTGATGATAAAACAATCATACTCAATATAAAATGTTGAGTTGCACTAAGGCTAATTTTGATTATCCCTGTATAACTAAAATTCACCGAAATTGAACATTTAAAAAGCGGTCAGTTAATAAGTTGTTAATAAAGTGCAAAATCCGCATCACCACTTCCAGCAATTACATTTGAAAAATCAGGCAGATGTTTTCAAATTTCGGTTGGCATAACATGTAGTAAAATCCTAAAAGTTGGATGAAATCCTGCATCAGAAATGCAGGCATCAGAGATAGACATGCTATACTTAATGACTCGTAAAGGCATTCTGCATGGGCTCGAAAAGGACAACGGTTGAAGCGCAATAATACGACCCTGGAGAAATATAAAATTGTTGGCAAATGCTTAATGGGCCATTGCCAGTTAAATTGCAAGAACAACAACAAAGTCGCAGCACGAAAATCCTAGCCCTTTTCTAAAGAAATTTTTGGATGCAAATCCATCAAAAATATGGTAAATTAATTCGCTTCAACATTCTAATTTCAATGGCAATGAATGAAATGCAGAATACTTAAATGGGACGGAAAAAACAGCTATAAATGTTGGTAGTCATCGTTAAAACTTTTACGTTTGATGCAGCTGAACTAAATCCCCCCACGCACCAAACGCGAATCACTTACCGTAAATCACCGCTATCCTTTACGTCGAGAGATCGCCATTCACCCACGTTACGGACGAAATAGTTATCACGTTTGCCACTAGGTGGACATCAGGTAGACGGCGCCTTGTGCGCCGGCAGCCATCTTTGAAATAAGGCTAGCCATAAAACAAAGATGGCGGCTTTTTAGCGTCGGCCTCAACGCCGCCGCACTTCACGTGCGCATGCGTTGACTTCATGTCGACCGCACAAGCGTTGCCAGTGATTCGCGTGTGGTGCGAAGGGGGCTTTACATGTTTTCGGGAATGAAGAATTTTGACCGGAACTTATGTTGCGTACTGTACTCAAGGGGTGGAAAAAATTACGTTGGACCATTTATACAATATTATATCCAATATACAGTAAAACCTGTCTAAACTAATACTCTTTGGACCAGGAAATAATATTACTTTAGACAGGTTCATCTGTAAACATGCTACAGTGCATACAGCTGCAAAATAGGGAATTGCCCCTTTTTGAATCCTTCAAGTCACTAGCTATTGGTCGACACTATTTACCCAGCTGCAAAATAGGGAATTTCCCCTTTCTGAATCCTTCATGAGTCACTAGCTATTGGTCTAGGCTATTTGCACAACCATTAACTGCATCTTCCTGGCAATTTTGTTTCATGTTTGATATTTTTTGCAGTTTATTTGTTAATATTTCCATAAAAAGTCATTGTGACCAATGACAATTATTAAATATCACTTAATGAAGGTTTATTATGTTATACATGGGTCCCAAGTCGGGATCGTCAAATTTTAATATTTTAAAGAGGATATCATTTCAGACAGGTTGATCTGTAAACATGCTACAGTGTATACAGCTGTAAAATAGGGAATTTCCCATTTTTGAATCCTTCATAAACCACTAGCTATTTGTTGATACTATTTACACAGCAGCAAAATAGGGAATTTCCCCGATTTTTTCAATTAGAGAGGATATTATCTTATACAGGATTATTTTATACAGGTTCTACAGTACAGTTTAACCTGCTAAAGGTGAATACCTAAAATATAGCCAAATTTGGTTACTGTATACAGCTGGTTACTATATACAAAAACGGCCATTTTCAATTCAATTCAATACATTACCCCATTTTATTAGGTTTTACTTATAAATGGCAATATAAGATATTCTCCATTCTCCACGTACTTGTATGTCTCATAATACATGTATTTCTGAAATATACCCTTTGCTAAAAAAAATGTAGTTTAAGAATCACACCACATACATGTAAAGTATATGTATTTTGTAAATTGTAGAATTCCCTAAATAACGAGATCTTTGTACAAATGGGTTAAATTTTTTTTTGGGAAAAACAACAATACCCCTTTTAAAGTCGCTATATTGTTCAACTAATTATACTTTTCAAATATAATACAGAATTGAAATGTAAATTAATAATTTTTTATATAGAATGTTGATAGAAATTAAAGATGATATCAACTTTAATTTCTATCAACATTTTATATTGTAAGCTTTAATTGCATTTTTTTTTTAAATAAAAAAACAGTCAGTTGTTGTGACATGCTATAAATTTTGATGGTAAATTTCCGTAGTTTTAATTAAAAAAGCAAGTGTGGTATTTAGCATGAAATTATGTTTATAATGTAGTTGATAAGATTATTGCCATAACCGAATAAATGACCCATGTTTATTTTACAATTAATGTTGATATAATCTACAATACGATTATCCAGTTGATAATTATAGATAATAACCTAGGTTTTATCCTAAAATAGCAAAACGGGAGCTAATTATGTTTTTGCTAATTATAAAGAGCACATTAATTGCTATCAGAAATTAACATCCGTATAAGCATAGTGTTTTTGACCTAAATTGTGTTCAGTTCATTCGCAATTCATCCCTATTTGCTAGTATTTTTAGCAATAACAAAACGTAGCTAAATACCTCACGCATTTTGTTTTCAATATCGACTTTTACGTTAAATTCACACGTCAAAAATGATTTTTTAGAGACACGAACGTCAAATTTTGTAGACGGAAATGAAATTCAAAAATATTCCAGACTTTGAGACAACACACAATATCCGGATAAAAATCCTTTTGCTTTTTATGAATAAAAAAAGATTGCATTGCTTTAACGATTTATAATTTTCAAACCCTTTTCGTCTTTATCGCTAAATTCAAACCATTTTGGCTACACTTGAGTTTTTATGCTCCGTTCTACCTTTAATGTTTTCAGAAATAGCACTCAAATCATAAACTAAAATATGCAAGACTATAAAAAATGGCAGGGGTTCAAGTCATAACCCAATGTATTACGACCTATCCCTTTTGATCCGTTTAAACATTGGACATTATTTGAAAGTTAAGCTATCTACCATTTGACCGCGTGCATTTATATTGATTTCCATATTTACAATCATGTTTATTTAAAAATACACTTAAAAACTAAAAAAAACTGAGCATTTCAAAATTTGATAATTGGCAATTTTAAGATTAAACAATTTTCAGCATGTATGTAAAATTTACATATCAAATGAGTTTTCAGAATTTTATTTTTGCAAATGCTACTTTTAGTTTAGATGTTAAATAACAATAATATGGAAAACGTTTACAGTAGAAATTGTCTGAAATAATCCTGTATAAAATAACCTCGACCTTTAAGTGATATTTAATAATTTTTAGTGGTGTCATGTGGTATCATAGATATAGGGCACAGAAACCATGTTTTTTTATGAAAATGGCCCTTAAATTTTAAATTTAATAAATAAGAATAAATTTTAAATTTTACGGGGATCTCACGTGGCTATGTCTATGAAGCCACCTGGTGTCAGCTACAGGCGTTTTTCGGAATTTGAATTTTGTTACGAGATCAGCAAATTAATTATACCAGTTAAGCTGTGTATTTTAATTTTAAAGCATGAATTATTTATCCAGCTAGGGCACAGATACTTTTATATTAACGTCTCTTTAATATTAAGTAAGTAATCAATACATTTTAAAAGTGCGACGATAAATTGCAGGTAGCTGACACCAGGTGGCAGTAAGACCATGCAAAACACCCGCGAAATTTAAAAAAAGTTCTTATTTATTAATTTAAAAATAACCAGACATTTTCCATAAAAAAAAAATAACATGGTCTCTGTGCCTTAGATCTATGAACACTGTATTGTTACCAATTTTATTTCCCCAGAATTTGAATTAGAAAATGTGCTGAGCTCGTCAAGAAATTTCCCCATAGGAAAGGCCTTAATTCCAAATGTTGACATTTCGTTTTATCAAGGCCATAAGAGTGAAGTTGAGGGAAGGGGGGTATTCAGCAGAAGGAAAGTTGCAGAAAATGCAATTACTGACATTTTCAGATGCAGCACTGAAGATATCCCGACAAATTGGTCGTTGATACGAGATTTCGTTCACTCGATCTAATTTATGCGTATCAGAGTGGCGTTGAGTCTAATTCAAACGACATTAGGCTGCATTGCAAAAGGTATACGACAGCAAAAAGCGCAAACGCCACTAATTGCATCTATTAGGGCTGTAATTTTCTAATCAAGCTACTTTGATTATAAGAAATCAGCGTAAAACGCAAGCCGAGTGTATTGAGCGTGTCGATTGTAGATCGCTAGTGTCTACGAAAAATCGCGTTGAATTCAGCATCAGCGCCACACTGCAATATACTGAAAACGGATAAAAGACAAGGATATAGGAAAAGGCAGCCAATACAACGCCAGAAACCGACTGGGAAAGGCGGATCCCTTTAGCGAGCTTTTGCCAACGTACTTTTCACATCGAACAATTTCTCATATGCGATGCAGTTAGATGCATGCTAGACTGACATTTTACAAACAACCAATTCTGCATGCTGGGACAAAAATGTTTTGCAGCACATTTAAGACAACCAGGAAAACTCATCATTGGCACATGTGTCTACAGGAAATTGGCAACAATTAGCCAAACTTGCACCGAATTCAAACTTCTATCACCAAGGATGATGTAGCACTGACTGTAGCAACTTCTGGAAACTACATTCTTGCACAACTACCATCGAAGAGATGCAATTCAACTAGAAAGTGTGTACTTAGTGTCAAAGACAAAATAACTTGCACTAAAATAGTGTCAAAGACATCATCGATAGTTGATGCATCAGAGCCAGTTTACCAGAGGTGTGTTACCAATTACTCAATTTTCAACTTGTGGAACTTAAAAGTGTATTTGCACTAAAATAGTATCGATTATTGATGCATCCTAGCCATTTCAGCAGACGTTGAATATAAGGACTTATTATCAATCGAAACCATTCTTGAAGTGTGTCAAAGACAAATAATCATCGACAATTGATACATCAAAAAAGTTGAAGTGTGTCACTAATTACTCCCAATTACTCAATTTGCAACTTCTGGAACTTGTGCCCATTGCAAGAGTTGTCAGTTCTTCATTGAAAATTTAATTCTGAAACTGCCTGAGTGGACCAAATCAGTGGACCGAAGGACAATGACCCTTGCAAGATAGAAAAACAGTGAGTCAGATAAGAAATTGTTGGAATTGGAAGTGATTTCTGGAACGGTGGCAGTCATCAATTTTTGCAAGCAACGATAATCACCAATTTCTGCAAACTATTGAATCAAGATTGAAATACTGAAATTTAAGGAAAGTAATTAATTTTTGCTGTCTGTTTTTCAAACTTGTTGCTTCTTGACATGGACAATGTTAGTACGACCATTGAAGATAAAAAGCAATCCGTTTGCAGGCAAAAACGACATTTAAGTGGATGGACGATTGAATGAAAAATCGATGTTGCTTGAATATTAGGGAAAAAAAGGCATGAGCATCAATTGAAAAAGCAGCTGTGAATAGTGTGAGTAACGACGTTATTTTAGACCTCAAAGAAACGAGTGGCTTTCCAAAAGTGGAAATAGTGGATCTAAAGAAACAAGTCTGCACCTATTGCTGATGAAAATTTGTAAAGGAACGACTGAGTTGAATTGACAGGAAAATGAACTAAGTAACTTTGATGCAATTGTGATGAGTTTGTCAAAGGCAATGATTGGAAATTGCCAAGAAAAGGATTAAGTTGTCACACCAAGGCATAGTTTTATTTTGACTTATTTCGACTGAAAATGTCAAATGCAAACAAAGGACTGACTTTTGAATTGCTGAACTAATTGTCAAAACTGAGAAGTTGAGCAAAAGTGCAAACAGTCAACTTTAACAACTCGAGTTTATTGTCTTTTTTATCTTTTGGGTCAACATGTGGTGTGGATTATTACTGTTTTATTTCGTTTTCAACCATAATGGTAAGTCAATTTTTACTATTACTAACTTGATAGTGAATTTTAATGTTTCATTATATGGTTCTAAAGTCTAAGGTGAAAAACGTAAATAATCTCGTTCTGGGAATTTGATTTCGTCAATAACAAATTCAAATTCATAGAAATACATTTTGAAAATCTTTTTTTACCATATGCTTTTTTAACATATGGTACTTTTTAATATAATACACTACAACACAATATATTGCAGAATTTTTTATTAATTTTGAAATAGGTTTTTGGAAAATTAATGTATTTACAAAGTAATTCATCAAAATACACTTTTACACCGATAATGCAATATACCTGAAATTATCAAAATAATTAAAACTGTTTTTATTATACTTTTTTATACTTGACAAACCCAGGTATACTTGGGTATACTAGTAATGAATTTATCAAAATTTGGATATACAGCATAAATTGGAAATACAGCATAACTTAAGATTACACTTTAATAAATTCATTATATTATAAATTAAATAATTCTTTAATATTTAAAATACATGTACATGTATATATTTTAAATTATTGTTTTCCAAAAAAGTACCTTATGCACAAATAATTTACAATGTATATGTATTTACTGCAACAAATTATTACGTACGTGTATATTATGTGTTTTTATTAATGAATTTACATTTTTATTTATATTCATGTAGATAAGGTAAAAATTGATAGAAATTTGAATTTACAGTGTATTAACTTATATAATATTTTCAGAGGATAATATATGCGTCCTAATGTTCAAGTATCAATGTATGTCAAGTATCAAGTACGTGTTCATTACAAATTGTATTTACATGGCTTGAAACAGAGGATACATGTAAAAAAAATGTCAAACTGAACTACAACATATCACTGATAGCATTTGTTATCTGTATAATTAAAAAATATTTCCTGGGGAAATGCGATAAAGCAATTTTATGCAGGTTAGTTTGAATAACAATCTTATGTTGTTTAAGATTGTTATGCCCTAAGACATCGTTTAGATCGATGAAACTGAATTTGTTTTTTAAGTCTAATACAAGTTTGCAACACACAACATACATGTATTATTTATTCATCAGTCTATTTTCGGAGAAAAAAAGGTTAAATAGAAATAAATCAATAAAATAATTTCTTTTTGTCTTCTCAAATTACCCTAGTTAAAGTTAAAGTTTTCTCTGTCATAAATTACGAAGATCAAATATGAAAAAGCTACATGACCAAATTGCCTTATATTATGGTAGAACAGTTTTTCAACTAATTTTTCGGTATTTAGGGTCCTATTTATTTTTAAATTAGCTTTAATCATATTTGTATTCATAAATTAACCATAAATATTTTTTGATAAAATAACAATAAATGCAATGACGCAAATCGACAACATATAGGATGAACTATATATTGACTAAGCGGGCCACTTTTGACCCTCGAGAACCTTTATCATCCTGTAGAAGCAGTTTTTTATTTTTTTATATTTTTATACAATGTGATTAAATTACATATAGAAATTACCAGAAAATTCAAAGTGAGATTTCAACAGAAATAACCATTTTATTTTAGATATAGTATTCAAGTTAATTTTGCTAAATTTTGCAAAACATTGCAAATTTTAAAAAATCGTAATAAACCTCCATTGTTTCATTAAATTTCCCTTATCCCTAAAGCCTTAATTTTGCATTAAAATCGATGAAAATCAGACAAACATCATAGTGTCGACAACTTTGAAAATTAACATATTTTCCTGTAGTTTTGGCTTATGGGTTTTAGAGATTTTTATTTCTGCACCTACTGTACAATGAATGTTTGCATTTGGAAATTATAATCATACTGCATATAGTAATATTTCTGTATGTGCACGATCAAATAAATCGTTAATATTTTCATACACATCAAGAACTATTGTACATGAAAGCAAGGGTTAATGTACCAATATGATTAATTGAACTAGCCCTAAGAAAATACTGAATAAATACAAGTAGTATTACAGACTTTGTCGATATGCATCATTGCTGATGATTCAGCACTTTCAGAATCTTCTAAGAAACACATTAGCATCCCAAAAGTATTGGCAAACAATAAAATCTTTCCCTTGCTTGTCTTCCCCTTCTGCCCCTTAGTTAAGGTGACACAGCACATAACATCAAAGCTATCAATGATTGCCAACATTTTGGCGCAATTACACCAAATGGGAAATGTTAGGGCAAGTGGACGATAGCTAGTCATTCTTCTTCTATGGTCATTTGTTAAGTGCGGTTATGGTTTTCCATAATTGACAATACAAATCAGCTATTACTGACTACCGCAGCATAACCAGTGTGGACTACAGTTTATTGGTATACAAAAGAGGCATTCAACCCGTGGCCCGCGGGCCATTTTTAACCCACAGCCTTTATTCTATTAATTATATAGTGAGCTAATTACATTTCGATAAGTAACCAGCTCTGATTTTATACGTAAAGTTGATGAAGTCCAGGAATGCAGCATATGTTTTGGATAAATTTGAAATTATTGTAGCTGGCTACAGACTACCATCACGTCACGCGAGCTCACGTGATGGCTCCTTGATTATATATCAATCTAAGACTTAACCAAAATTCTGAAACCCACTACATATAGGACTACTTCAATACATCCCATATATGTATAAAAAACATATGTATATTAAGCTGGCTACAGACTACCATCACGTCACATGAGCTCACGTGGTGGCACGCATGATCATGCCACGAGAAAAAGGAGCATGACGTGATAACAGTGGTGAAACATGATTCTACCAAGGAATTCAAAACAATTCTAGTAATGCATTCTAATATTTCCCCACGTACGTGGCATGTGAGCGTACGTGTCATCACGTGAGCTCACGTGACGTGACGTGACGTTATTTTATAAAAATAAAAATAAAAATGTATATACAAGTGTTTCAAGCATACAATAAAAATAGTCAATCAACTCCTTTATGATGATACACTAAATAATCGATTAAACACCGACCTCGAATAATCCCCGGGTCTCTAATAAACAACTGGTGTTAGGGGAATTCCCTAAGTGCACGTGCCTTGCATTTTCTGATAGCTTCGTGCAATGCATAGGGTAATTCCCTTAATTATTGAAATTTCAGACAAATAAAACAACAGTATGCTTGTTTCTGGTATTTTTATGTCATTTTTAGTTTATTGATATCAACTGACATGATATTAGCTGAACCGTGACAATATAAACCACCGGGTCTCTAATAAACCCCGGGTCAACGTTCCTTACTTCGAGTATACTTATTCGAGTATTTACATTAGTCTTATTTTATCAAGATAAAAAATTCAACCTTGAAACACAAACAGTTGCTATTTTTGTTATTTCGACAACTTAACAGTCCATTTTTTATTATCTGAAAAAAACAATGTTTTCATTTAACGCATCTGTCTAAAGTATTTTCAGAGAAATAGGATAAAATACAATGGTTGAAGGGAAAAAAAACAATTTTCCGTGTAACTGGACAATGTTCAATAGATTCGCACCACGAAAACAACATATTTTGTTTTCTATTGCCAGAAAATGAGACATTTAGGGATATATCTGAAGTAGTTTCTGATAACTTCCAGACAATGTATATCCTTTAGGCCTATCCTTATTCTCAGTTAGAAATTTTCCCCCCTTTGACTGCAAGGCTGTAAAATAACAGTTAAAAGTGTAATAAAAGGTAACGGATTTCGACTCGATGATACCAGAATAGTGCATTTCATCCACACAAAAAAAAGGATGATATTTGGCTTTTTTTTGAAGGGAAATAGTCACCTTAAGATCATGCAAGACAGAAATCGTTTCAGTGTCTGAAATGAGATTTCATCGCCATAGGAAACAACTTAAAAAAACGTTGCAAGATTGTTTAAATGTCGAGAGATTAGCCTTTTGCAAATGTATAACGATAAAAAATATGAAAAACTGCTTGCAAAAACGAGGTGAAAAATACAAGAAAAAAATGCTATAAAAATGGGGAAGTACTAAAGCCCATTTAAGAAAAACAAGGTGTGAATGCATAATGTTCAATGTTCACCGGTTAGAAGGACGACAAATAACATAAGTAGAAGCCCGCAGACAAAACATGAAAAGTTGGGTGTAAAAATCTATAAAACAATAAGATTGGTGAAAGCACGAAAAAAAGATATAAAGTTTATGAGTCGTAGATTGCAAAAACTCAAGCCGCACATCCAATGAAAAGCAAACATAGAGAGAATAAAAATATACCTCAGCTCATAAAAATTGCGATAAATTTATTCCTAAGGAAACTGAGGAAAAGAAAAATTTTAGGACGTAGATAATGACCCGCACAGTTATAACAATTGGACCACTATAGTGGGAAAAAAAATCCACGCCTCATTTGCTATACGAAATTAGCTAAATATTGGATAAAAACGACGCTTTTCTTTTAATACTCTAATCCTGTGCAATGGGCAAGAAATGATTAATCTAACCCCAAATAATAATAAGGGCAAACAAAAAAATGCCCAGATTATGATGAGGAAGCAATCATGGGGTAATGAGATCTTAAAAATAAATTTGGCATAGGAATACAAATTTACATTTTGATATAGAAATTTATTTCTAAGATAACGTAAAGTTGACAATTTAGACGAAAGATAATTGAAAGATTTTAATGTTTCTATAAAATACGTTTAATATCTTACATTGTATAAATGAGAAAGCTTAGCATTACAATGAAAATATATATTTTGTTAAATAAAACCAAATTACAGAATGGTTCTACAAATTTACATTTACAAACACAGGAAAATATATGGAAATATTCACAATTTACTGACTATGTTTTACAACAGGATTTGGTTTAGAATTATAATGTAAAAATCAATATACAGGGTGGGCAAATAAAAAGTAAGCCACATTTATAAAACTCATAAAATGGTTATTTGTTAATGGAAATTAATAACAATTTGTACAAATATTTTTATTCACCATACTTGCGAATTGCCCTCCTTCACGTTCTTTTTTAATGACGTAATCATTCTAATTTGTCTTTCAAAATGGCGTTCACTGAAGAATACCATGATAAGTTTTTTTTTTTTGCCTTACAGTGCTAGGCAGTTTTTAAAACAGTTTCCGTTAAATGGTCTTGACTTTAAACACAAATTGAAAAAGGGAATCTTTTTGTATCCTATTTAAGTACAAATGTAAAAAAAAATTATTAAATGCCATTAACAAATAACCATTATATGATTTTTTATAAAGTTTGCTTACTTTTTATTGGCCCACCATGTAGATAAGTAAAAATATACATTAAAAGCAAATATATGTAAATAAAAAAAATTATCATTAAAAACAGCAAATTAGGATTATTTATTTTAAACATAAACAATTTTCATAAAGAATTTACCTGACTTTGCAAGGTTTTCCAGGAACCCTGATTTAATATGAACATAAATTTAAAATAGATGAATATTTAAATATGTTAAGTATATTGGTTGATGTATGCATGAAATACAAACATTGAACGTTTCAGAATTGTAGAATTAATAATAAAAAAAACTACAAAAATACACTTCCAACAACTATACAAATGGTTAGAATTAGTGAAAATCTATTTCAATTAACATTCATTTCTATAGGAAATTCATTACCAGTATGATAAAAGTAGGACTTTGTGCCAAAAATGGCAGTGGATTGAAGACTATTTAGGGCATCCAACATAAAATGGTGCCCAAGGAAGGAGTGGTTGAAGTCATAAAAACCCCTAGAGCAGCAATAATTCATTATACGACATAACATTGAAAAGTTTTAAATTATAACCTCTTGCAAGGCTTAAAATTATAATAAAACAACAGAAGGGAAAAAGTGCGAACTATAGTGTAGGATAGGCATGTTTTTCTTCACACCCACTTAAGCAATATATTTTTGGCAATTTCCTAAACAATCCGAGCCAAATAACATTTCTATTGTGCAGTAATAATAAAGCACTTTTATGTGAACAAAGGGTGTTGAAGTTGAACTAACTCCAGATTGCCATGATCTGATCAATGGCCTTTTGCGAAATGGCAACTAGCTCATGAAAGCAGATCGAAATTATCCAGCACTGCAATATAAAGAAATGAACATTTCATGGGTCACTTTACAGAGAGGAACGAATTGTTATAGATTTCTAGAAATGAAACACTAAAAAAGTTGGGTTAAACGGTAACCCATTTTTTCTGGGCTATTGATACTTAACTCAGTTTTGGGTTAAATTTCTGTGTGTGTATTTCTGTGTACTGTAAATTGCTATGTAACCAAATCAGTTGGGTTATTTGAGGTTTATATAAATGAGAGTTTAATATTATACATGTAAGTTGTCTCTTTGATCCCATACAAATTAACCCATCAACCATTCTTGATGGGGGCAACTTCAAAAATTCATAGGCCTACAATTTTTACATGTTTTATTTTCATGGAATGTGGTATGTGGTTTTACGAGATATGACATTATCACTAGGAGGAAATAACAACACATAATATTTAGTTATTCGAACGAAATGATAACCCAATATTTGGGTATGAAAATCACCATTAAATAACCCATCCTTCAAATAGGGGCCGGGACAACTTCAAAAATTCAAAGTAGGGCTTCTTCATTTACATATTTTTTTATGAAATGTGGTTTCTTCAATTTTATTTTAAATAAGGTATATGTACAACGCTATTAAGTCTTACCGTACTCTGACCATCTAGACATATTTCGATTAATCTAATTTTCATACATCGATTTGAGTTCATTATTTAGATAGTGTTATGCGGGTACAATATTAGGTTTGGATTTAAGCCCAAGATTTTAACCAAAACCTGTGTTGGTAACTGTGACTTATCATTGAGTAACTGTAATCCAACATTTGGTTACACTTAAATTAAATTCAATGTTCACCCAATGTTGGTGTGTCCATATAGCACTCATTGGGTTAGATTTGGGTGAAGTTTTAACCTATCGTTTTTTGTGTGTGCTTTCAATTCAACTCACTATCAATCAATTTCATTGAATGCCATATTTTAGAGTATAAAATATTCAAAGTTAAATTCATGTCAAAAAATGTTGCAAAAGTTGTAGCGAAATAGCTTATAAACTGTTTAGGCCTACATCATTTTATCTGTATGCAATAAGAATCAAGTATAACATGGTCAGCAAGAATCTTATAGGACATAAAAGAGAGGGTAACATTTGGTCTGACCATAAAACATTAACAATATTATACCAATGCGAAATCTCAGGCTTACTTGATAATCTCACAACATTGCGTTATATTCTCATAGCAACAACATGTGAGTTAATGACCCAATATAATAATACAATATGCACTAAACGGGATCATTAATTGAAATTTAATCCAAGAGAACTGCTATTTGAAAAAGGCAAAAAAAAAAAACTGGCAGGAAAAAATTTATTTCTATTAATCAATGATTTTATACGAGTAGTCTACGTATACCTGTAATATATGCCGTTGCCATGCAATTAAATCTCTACATTTGGGCACTTGTATAAGCTGATGAAATCTTATAATTGGACAATTTGCGCTGCAACTTTCTTATTATTTTCATCAGAAGTCCTCTCGAAATAAACGAAAACGGTTATCGTTTCAATAAAAAAAGACATCTTCATCTCGGGTACTTTTATTAGGCCTTTCAAATATTAAACATAAGCGAGTCTCGTTGTATTTCATTATCGTAAATGTCGTTGCAACATTCTCAGTGGAATCTAATGACATGGAAGTCCATTAAGAATAATTAGAAATGCGTCAAAAATTTTCAATTATCGAGAGTGGAATGCGTAGGAAAACAACGTTATGCTTTTATAATTTTGATATTTAGTAAAGCGTGTCAATGAAACTTTATTAAGCAGTCTACATTCCCTCTTAATGGTACGAAATTTCATCTTTTATACTGTACAGTGTATATAGAACGAGTTTTAGAAAGGTATTTGTTACATTCTTTAACATCCCTTAAATCTATAATGGATATCAAATATTGGTTATTTCAAACACCACAAACAGTCAGAAATTACTGTGTAGCTCTATCTGATAAAGAGGGATAGAAAAAATGGATGTAATTCCTAGGAAATCGGGTAAAATTTCCAACCTTTTTATATAGGTATCATCCCTTAAAGCAAATTTCATTTAAGAGGATTACCTTTAGAGATCTGATGAATTATTTGCGAAATAATCCTTGTGTGATCAAGCGAATTGAAATCACAAAAGTTCGTTTATGGTGGAAGTGCAGATAAGATTAATTGCACATTTGTTCTAAACCTTAAACGGATACAAAAAAATATATACATGTAGTATAACACTATGCAAACTGCATGTATACTTGTATAGTATAATGAATAAAAAAATATATATTATTATCGGGTTGGAAATATTAGGGAGATTATGCTGCATAGCGTAATACACTATATACGTTACGATATTGACAGCATACTATTAACACCATCGACGTCACGCCACGCATGCGTCGTTAACGCTTACTCTACAATATCGTTAATGCAAATAATTTTTAACGTGCGGCGCAACTCTCCCTATTATATGGTAACATGATTTGTGATACGAACATTATATGCATGTAGTTTACATGTACATGTAAATGTGAAATTTTGATGATGTAAGCACATGAAGACGAAAATATTTGATTTCATACAAACAAACCTTTATCTTCTTTTTCCTAATTTGACATTTTGTTCTAAGTGCTACGGCTAAAAAGTTATAATTTGGGGTAAATTACGTGAAAAATGGTCGTAGGTAGAATCTAATAACACCAGTAGATAGAACCTTTTTAAACGCATTAACAGAATTTTCATAACTAAAAGATTTAAGAAAAAAGTGGGCTAGCACTAACTTTTGGGCCACCCTGTATATGTCAAAAAACGCCATATATAAACATGTGGCATATATAGACAGTGGTTTCAGACAAAAATCGGATGCGGTCAAATACAAGATTAATATGCCATATAAGGTCATATAAAATTTTCCATAAGTTTCATATAATGCAAAGTTTAAAAATTTTTTTTTCAAAAGACCTAATCCAAGCAGCAATATCAAAATGAACATTGAATGATAACTTAAGCACCAGTATTTGATAAAAATATAATTATACCATTACAAATTCTATTCGTTTATGTATTTAGAATTAGATGCATAATTTATTAAAAATTTACGAAGTAATTTTGAAAGACATCATTGTCCAACTATACAAAAGTAGTAAAATTAACACTAGCAATCAAGTAAGAAATTTCTGAACTTATGTTCTTATGCTACTTATTAACTTATGCTATACGTTTAGGACACATTGGTTTCTTTCGGTGGTTTATAAGTGCTCATCAATCAGATTGAAAAGCATTAAGAAGTTCGTGATCAGATATCAAATTAAGAGAAAAATGAACGAGACTAGCATATCATAGTGAGCCAAAAGTTGAAACTAAAGTTTGCGTTTCATGCAGCACATGTGCTATAATAGGTAGAGTTTAAAAAATGGTGAAATTCAATCCCACATATGCTTCCAGTATACCTTTTAAACGACGCTTTAACGCGAGATTAATATCGATTTTGTAGAGGCTTAAAGTCTTCTCATGCACAATGCAACGATGCGTGCTTCGTGTTTTGATACGGAAGGTAATCCGATTAATTTAAAAACAGCTTACTGAAAGTCTTAAAAATACATTGGGGAAAGTGCTGATAGAGATTGGACTTAAAATAAGAAAATTAATTAAAAAAAAGGTAGCGACAATAGCCAAATATGCATTTAGATGAATGGCTGTATTGCATCAAATTATTATCAATTTCATTTTTATGCTTTTTATGAATACGTCTATGTAAGAAATTCAACGATTTTAATCTTGTATAAAACTAATTAAATAGCTAATGACATCTTGCATGGTTTTTATACGATTCATAAAAAGATCATTGTAATAATTAAATATAACTATACAACTTTTACTGTAAAAAGCTAAAGGCATGATTTAAATCAAATTTCTTCAAAAATGTCATTATGCATTACAAAGCATTTAATCAGTTAGTATAATTATGTAACTCGAGTTACCAATTTATATTCCAGATTTTAATCTGGATTATAATTTTTTTTTAAAAAAACGCAACTAAGCCTAATAAATACAAATTTCATTATACCATTTTTATCTATAATACACAGTTCAAATTTACATGTACGTAAATCATATTTTAATTAAGATATGATAAATCTACTGTTAAACATCAAAGGATATGTAATTAAAATGTCAACTTTATGAAGATAAATTAGAAATTTAAGTATTATCGCTTTCGATGAATACACAAACTGTACAACATGAACATTTATGTAATATGCAATAATTAATGCAAATATGAAATATGACAATGATAGTTTAAATTTAAATAATATTAAAAAAAAATGTTTTTATTTTTTCATTAATGATCTGAAGATATTTAATTTCAATAGACCATTTAGACAATTTTTCATGTTATAAAATATTAATATTAAAGTGTTATTTTGTCATTTAAGAAATTAATAAAGGAAAAGCAAATCTAAAAAAAAGACTAATTGTTACGAATTAACGAAATATGAACAGATGGTCCAAAATGTTATGTTCTGCGCATGCGCAGATCATTTGAAATATAGAAGATATAAAGTTGCCGTAAGTAACAGACGTTTAAAATCAGTAAAAAACTTATCTGACTTTTAACGAAATTCACATCCATCAGGATTTTGTTCATAAAAAAAATCGTATTATGGAATTTATATACGGAAATTATAGGATGGAAAAAAAAGCACGCCTAAGCCACATTTAAATGTATTTTTCCCCCTTCTTTACTATCTTTAAAAAGTTGGATGACTTGCCAAAAGTCATTATTGCATGCTAAAGATTCAAATGAGAAAACATACTTTTTTCTAATGCTCATTACCATCGAAATGAAACCGAACGAAAGTAAAAAAAAATTGCAACGAAACTCAGAATTTCATTAACGGGGAATATACAAAGGCATATTATCATAAATTAGGACGGGATTCAAGAATTTGAAGAAGATTTTCAATTTAAATGCACGAGAAAGTATTTCTATGGTATGCTTATTACTAAACAATACGCAGAATGACAAATTAAAAAAACTTTTACTGAAGAAAAAGAAATTAAATTAATGGGAAATTAAAAAATACGTTAATCATTTGAAAATTAATTGAAAAACAAACGCATATTTGTGGCCTATGACATTTAAAAGAATCGATATCAATGTAATTTGTTTTACTAAAAGTTATAATTTTTATTTCAATTGTGCTTGAACTTCAAAATTACGTCTTTAAACATACATGTATTTGCAATACTATTCCTACTTTAAAAATCTTTCATTTGCATAGATTTATAAAGAAAAGACTTTTACATAAAAGTTTATAAATTTTTAGAAAGTTTTAGATAGGAAAACTACTTATAGCAAAACCTATAAATAGCACTATCTCTCCAAGTAGCGTATTTTATGGTTCGGTCCTAATGATGTGCGCTATTCACAGGTTTTGCTGTATTTTAAAGCTTTATTGATTTACTTTATATTTATACATGTAAATCATCACTATTAGATGAATTACACGTATTTATTGATTACAAATTCATGTTTATAAAACATGATTTTTTCCCCAGTTTTAAAAATAACTAGGAAGTTATTTCACTTGTTTTATTGTTTTAATACAATAATTACCTTAGTAAAATATTAAAGATATTAAGGTTTGTTATTTCAGATGCATGGCTAAGAAAATTTACAGTATACAAGTACATGAGTAGAGAATGAAACTTTATGCATTAATTGTGAAAGTTGTGACCTAATTGCTTTAAATAAATGTTTTCTGAATGAGTGTTTAGAATATTCTGGATTGATTACTAAATAATGTTCTGCATTATACATATAGACATTGAACAATTTCTGTTGTGCTCGTGTTCATTTTTTTTATTTATTTTTAAGTTGACGTAAGAATTATTGTACTATTTTAGTTAATTCACGGATATGCAAATTACTTCTCGTATACTACTTACATGAAAATCAGTGCTTTTGATATAAATAGCAACAATTGTTTATAAATACAAGCAAATTTTTATATTTACAATTTGAGTGTTCAAACAAAATTGCAACACAATTTTTATTTTAGTTTAAATTATAGATATAATCATAGATATAATCCTAAATCAATTCATTGTTAAACGTTAACAAAATCTATAATTTGCAAAGATTTATAACACATTGATGTTGTTATCATTAAGGAAAATTTGTATGCAAAATTTGCAAAAAATAAGAAAATTGTGCTAATTTAATTTACAATACAATGTAATTATAATGTAATTAATACACTGTAATTTCCATCATAAATCATCACTATATTTATAAAAGTAATAATACTTGCTTAAAAATGCATACTTTATACCCTTAGCTTTTTTAATCATTGTTGCTAATATCAAATGTTGTTTTCCTTACAAGACAATAGAAAAAGTTGAATGTATGATTAAAACAATCGTTTGCATGATTGCATCCTATTGTAGATCAATACCACCAAACACTTGCATGCATATGATTGCTATATTGTCTCTTTAATTTATTTTAACATTGTTAAAGTTGTATTTCTGATTTTCACAATCTTTTTATTGTCTGAAGCGTTTTTTGTCTTCTGCTGATTCCTTCATGTAAAACATACTGAAATGGTCGGTTTGATTCGCGTCAGAAACATATGTATGTAATGTTGTCATTCGAAGTAGCATATACATATAGTTTCTCTCGTGTATTCAACAATAATCTTAAAAAAATGATTTGCCTAAAGCAATTTTCGTCTTTGCAACAAACGAGAACCTTGAAGAAGTCAATTTTCGATCCCTCTATTAGATTATTCGATAAATGTCAGCTTCAATTTCCATTAGCTTGATATTTACGAAATAATCTTAAGTGTCACATCCACGAGTATATGCCCTCAGCAATCTCTCTTTGCTATACGTTTTCGTTTCAGCAGAAATTTTGAGTAGGCTTAACGGTGGTTTTTGAAAACCTTTAGAAATTTGACAGCAAAAGCAGCGGTCATTTTCTGGTTTATCTCAATAGCAAATGATCGATTCAAAGCACACAACCACACGTAAATCACCGAAACTTTGCTGCAATTTAACAAAAGCAACTTGCATGACTGATTGCTAGTATTAGTTTTGGTAGAGCGGAATATATGCGTGCTAATATTCGCTCCCATTTTAGTATTGTTTGGCTGGAAAAAAAAAATAGCTAAAGCAAAAGAATTATTGCAAGAATCAAGGCGTACCGTAGCCCATTCATCATATCCAGACAGAAATGAAATCAAATAATTGTGAGGGTGAGGCTAATAAATCGCAATACAAACTCAATTAACTGCAGGTATAGTTTCACAAACTTTTACTCATTTATCCTATTTTAGTACAAGCGTGTTTGCTATATATATATAAATATGTCAACGAGGCGTGCAAACACAGTATTAACATAACCTAGTATGCATGGAAAAAATAAGAATCATTATCGTATCTAAATTGAGAAATATGCATCACTATAAATAGGTACTCTCAAAGAGGATAAACTTAGCCACTGGCCGAGCTTGTGGGCAGTTTATAAGACGTTTTTTCCAAATTTTATTTTCTGTATTACAAAATGTTCAACCTTGAGCTTTAATTAAAACAAATGTTTCTTAAGCGCAAATTTGGCAAAGATAAACAATATGTTAAACTGTGATTAATTCAATCACGTCTTATTAAAAATAAAAATCAGACAAATTTATGTTAGGATAATTGTGTACATATGTGCACACCAAGTGGATAAAGCTTGCTACAGACTACAATCACGTGAGGTGACGTGATGGCACGAGCCCACATTTTTAACAGTGATATTGCACATTAATTAACAAACTACTGTCACACAAGTGACACTAGCACGCTAGAATTTTACAACATAATAAAAATAAATTAAAAATAGAATATACTTGAACGAAAAAGATATGTGATGTCACAAAATTTGTAGACGAGCCAGAAAATAAAAAGCGTGACAGCAAAACTTGAGACTAGATTTGTGATGTAACGAGCATAACATGAAAAGATAATTTAAGCTTCGTACATGCGTAATCATGTTAAACAATTCCAATTAACACATTCTACATTTTTTTCCACGTGACGTGAGCATGCGCGATACCACATGAGCTCATTTGTGTAATTATAGACCATAGCCGGCTTAAAATGCACGAGCTCAATCAGCTCATCAAATTTAATGTATGGTAAAATAAAGGCTGTGTATCCTGAAAGCCACATGCAGATGAAGCGACTTTATAGTATGACCACTCAACACGTGATGTAAGTGACAAGCAAGCTGCTTATGGACAACTTTAATAAGTGAAGGTTATAGTGATCAACATAACTCTTGGATTAAAGCCAATGATCTTGTTCAACTAAATGATGGAAGCACCTGACGATTTTATGCGAAATTTCCAACCATCACTCATGCCAATTACAAAGTGAAATTAGCAGATGTTGTTTCAGATATGATTAGGACATTCATTTTCTTTTAGCGAAACTTGATATCACTCGCAAACATGGACATGCGAAAGAATTTAAACAATGTGTCTGCTATTTATTTCTCATAAGAAAGATGACGGAAGCTATTGGATGGTTTTTTATTGATAAGCATATACAACTTTACCTAAAAACTTGTTTGCTCCTATTTCCAACCCAGTATTTTCATGTATGATATCTCAAAATTTGACAATATGTTGTCAATAGCCTAACATTATGCAAGCCAATATGTTTTCCAAATTTTCAGTTTAGCGTCCAGTGCTCTTATTGGACAGTAATAAGTCCTCCAAAAAGCCTAGACTGAATTTTCAAAAGTTCTTCAATGGCATACTTTCGTCATTTCGATGAAAAATTGAACTTCCACTGTGTGCCATATGCAGCAAAGGGCTGACTATGTCATTTTTTTCTTCTTTTTCTCTTGTACTTTTTTCTGACTAGCTTCGATAAAGGAAGATCTAGTGACAGTGTATTAAAAAAGGAGGAAAAAAAGTAGCCGGGAACAATGCTGACACATACCTTAACATAGAAAAAAATATCTTTTGTTCATATCGCCTATGGAGAAAATGACATTGTTCACTAGATATAATACTGCTTTTATGAACTTTTATTCAGAAAGTAGAGAGGCTTTATTGTACAAAATATTTCTAAAAGTTAACCGAATATAAGAAAACTGTCGTTGACAACAGCACACTCTGCCTTATATAACGTAGTTGTACACTATACTCACTATCCAATTTACTGACAAAATACGTTTTATGAGCCAATATTTTTATAGAAAAAAAATACTATCTGCAATTCTAAGTTGAAAACCTCCCCAGGATGAATGAATTGAATGTCATTTTTTCATACAAGAAGCATAAAAGGATATGGGAATACTGGTAGATTATTTACACTTATGAAATATTACTTGAAAATAGAAGTCATTTGAAATACATTTTCAAAAAAATGTAAGTAGAACATCATTTATAAATGACATCTTGTTATACAATTTGAGCAAAAATAACTTGAAACATCAGCTACAATTGCAAGTTGTCAATTATTTACGTCTTTACAGTATAAATTATTAAAGGTTTAGTAAATTAAAAAAGTATTACTTGTGTGGTGATCAATATGAATTTATTAGGACAAACGATCATAAAAATCGATTTTTTAGTACTAGATAACCCTCTTTAAATGAATTTATCTGTATTATAAGGCAAATATTCAGTGATTCATGGTATAATTTACATTTTAAACATGAGTGTGGGATTCAGATCATCACTTTAGATGAACCTCCAAATAGCATTATCCCTCCAAATAACTACTTTTAGTTTGTGCTATTCAAAGGTTTTGCAGTAGGCTATAAAATGAAATGCAGACTTATTGTAGTGTACATTGCTAAAATGAAACTACAATATTAAATCATGCTAGCAAACTTTTTTAAACATGTATAAGAGCAGTATTTTTTACTTCTGTTAAGGTAATAATTAATTAATATTTAAAACGAATGAAAAAAATAGAAAAATAAATTGTTCATGTTCGGATTTTACAATTATGAAAATTTATTAACAATTTACAGGTAGCTATAAAATTTCGAATTAATGTACATTTTTTTCTGAATTAAAATGAAAATTTCAAGGTGTTGCATTTTTCATTATTGTTTCAGAAGCCAAACATGTTTGAAGTATTCCAGTTATATTATGGTTAAAATAAGCATTTTAAATATTCATTGAGCATTTTAAAAAAATCAAAGAAACACGAAAAGCTGTATGCTCTTTACCATTCCTATCACACAAAAAAAACTACATTTGAAGCAATTTCTTTGCGATTTGTCTGTATGTGAGTTGGGCTTTTTGCTTTTAGTTTTTGATAGTAAAGTAAACTAAAAGCATGATTAACCTAAATCAACTTCCTCCATGGTAACGAATATCTAGGTCTTCAACCCCAATATCAGTTAGGGTCCTAAGTTTACACACGCATTGCAGAGGTTATTAAAACTACCCTGGGATTTATTTTTGTTATGTTAAGCCACTTACTACAAATGAAAGAGACCGAGATGTCGTGACTGATAAACATTAGTGACAAACTTGATTAAGAATTAAATAGAAATAGAAAAACAAATGACAGATGAGCAAAACATCTCTAGAATATTACCATATACAATAGAACCTGTCTAAAATAATTGTGTAAAATAATATCCTCTCTATATGACCCATGTGTAAAATAATAAACCTCCATGAAGTGATATTAAATATTTTTTATTGGTCCCAATGATTTTTTAAAAGACTATCAACAATATAACTTCAAAAAATATAAAATATTGCAGGTGTATAAATAGTTGCCAAAGGTTGCAGCATGCTTACAGATGAACCTCTCTGAAATAATAACCTGTCTAAAATAAGATTTTTCCTTGTCCCAAGAATATTGTTTTAGACAGGTTCTACAGTATGGCTAAAAAATTACAGTATTCCCAAATCCACATTTTATGCTAAGGTATGCCAAAGAATGTCTATATGCCTGATCTTAATTAATATTAAACACTCATCTATAAATATTATCGCATTAATGATTTTTTTTTACATTAATGCCATATAATGAAACCCAATTTCAAATATTATTCCATTATCTGTATTGCATTTGGCATGTTTAAAAATGTTATTTTCAGATTAAATTCAAAATCGACTGTGCATTAGCCTATTTTAAGTGCAAAGGTAAGCATAATTGATAACATTAAACTAAATGCATTTGAAACCGAGATGAATTTGGGTATTCCACTATGCAATATACTCTTGGTTTATGATAATCAACTTTGCTGTCTTAAAATCCGATTCAATTACAAAGTTTCCCCTCATGGCTATATGGTAAAACGGATGATGTTTAGAGAGAGATAATTCAATATGCAAACTGGGAGTAAAATATTTGCCTGCTATTTCCCTTTTATGTGGTAGGCATTGCAGAAGCAGTCATTCT
The DNA here is from genome assembly GCA_034698905.1 of Xestoiulus laeticollis. NCBI lineage: Eukaryota > Metazoa > Arthropoda > Diplopoda > Julida > Julidae > Xestoiulus > Xestoiulus laeticollis. The sequence continues at coordinate 32,818 of JAQGCC010000527.1, forward strand.
AACCAAATGTTACAGTGCAGGCTTTACTGAAAACATAGAAAATGTCTTTCACCTAGCTACATGTATATATAATTTTCATTCAAATATAAACGGGTTTTTTGTATGCGAAGTATTATCAAATTACTTATATTGACAAATAAAATTGTGATTCATGTATATGTATCAGATTCTTTATATGTTTTGAATAAAATTGTAAATGGTTAAAACTTAATCTTAATACGAAACTACATAATGATGATATTTACAAATTTTTCGTATTGCCACAATATATATAAGCAAATTATTTGTATTTTTAAAACTGAATTAATCCAATGATGACCACTTTAGGGATTTGATGTATTTTTTTGAAATATCAGTTAGTTGTCAGATGTGTATTTAAGTTCATAGTGCTGTTATTTAAAAAAAATTTTTTTTCCATAAGTGGAAATGATGACCTTTCCTATTATGAATAGGCCAAATTGACTTAATTTGCCATATTTATATGTATCCTGAAAAGTTCTCATTACTTATTTCATATGTTTGTGTATACACTTTGGCTTACAAACAAAAATTTAAAATATTTTTATTCAACGAATTTCATTTTTTATATTGATAGATTGCTTTTAAATTTGTATTATGTATACTTTATGATAAAAAAATATTAGCTAGTAGAGGTTATTAGGTAAGAGGGGATTAATGACATCTATTGCCCCAAAATTAGGTCTGAAATGATATATAAACTACAAGTGGTTATTAGCTAAGAGGGATTCTACTGTATATGTTTAAAAACTTTCGTGGTCAAATACACCTCAGGTGGTCATCACAGTGGTAGAGAAAATTATGTAAATTAAAAATTAAATTTACTATCATCCTACGTACTGCAAACATAATTTTGGTTAACCATTTTATATTATGTTGCACAAGCAATGAATTATACAGGTTAAACTGACTTAGGTCATTTTCCTGCCAAGGTTTTAAAATGAATCCCATTTAAGAGATGTACATTATAGCAACATGAAAGTGGTTTTATATTGCATGCATTGATGCCCGACAAACGAGGTTTTCAGTATTTATATTTAGAAAACTGGATTAAAGACATGTAAAATAGAGACGATGAAAAAAAAATTGTGCAACAATTTAGCATATATATTGGATGGAAGTGTATGGATATTTGATTTGATATTTTTTTTATTAAAAGTAGCTTGCTTGTTAACATTGCACATCTGCAATCCATTAGTAAGTAAAGCACTTTCTGAGTTAAAATGAGCTCCATTACTCAAAACCTACCGAGCGTAAAATGAAGCTGAATTTTTAACTCCCTCCTGACGAATGACGTATTATTTTTGACTCGTTTCTTACGCTTACGAAATGGGCCTTGACATATTCAAAAACGAAATATGCAAAATAAGAACGGTGACGTTGATATTTGTTATTCATGGCAGAAGCCGAAATGTTAGCTCGCTCCAATTACGCCTTTTCTAGCTCTGATTGCACGGATCGCAATTAAAGTAAATGGATACAATTGGGCATCACGATCTCACATCACTTCGCGATCATGTCAGGAATAAATTAAGCAAAAGCTAGCTTTTTTCAGCAATCTGGGAGTAGGGAGAAAACCATAAACCTACGGTTAATGGCACCCTCAAGTTGAAAGTCCCATTGAAATAGGAACAAAAATTGCTGAATTTAACTGTGGATATTCATAGTTATCACATGGGTGTGAAGTAGAACCTCCAGGGAATTTTGACTGTTGTCCCAACCACACACCCATAGGTGATAAAAAACATACATAGCAATAAGTTTTTTTTGAAACGAGGTGGTTTTCCAGGTTAATTTGCATATTAGTTTTTGAGTAATCAAATTTATTGACTTTGAAATTTGAGAAGAAACTAAATCGTGTACTGAGCATGCCCACTATGCTAAAATACAGCATTGTTGATACCATAGCATTAGTGTAGCGTTGTATGCTACACTGGCTCAATCATCGCAAATATCAATCCCTGAGGACAAACTAAAAAACCCGGCAGAGGTATGAATTTACATGACGTCAATTTTATAGTAAACACAACAGAATTGGATAACTACATTGAAGTACTCAAGGAGTATATGCATGTCAAATATAATTTATGAAAATGAACTGGCTTAAAGGTGCGTCCACACCAAGCAAACATTTCACGAAACTGGAAACTGGAAACCGTTTCCGTTTCCAGTTTCACAA
>JAQGCC010000528.1:0-35003 GCA_034698905.1 Xestoiulus laeticollis
AGTTAAATTTCTTAAGATGCATCTTAATTGAAGTTAAATTTCTTAAGATGCATCATAACGTCTTATTTAGTGGACAGGTTTAAGATGTTTTCATTTGCAGTGTAACTGTTTGTCAAATAATCTTATGTATAACATCACGCAACTATATATTGAGCAATTCCTTTGGCATATTCTATTAACAAAAAAGTTATTCATGCGTGTGGATGTGCACACGACGATCCGTTTCTTACATTATTTCTCGCGATTAATGCTTAGAGACGTTTTTCGCCATCTTCTACACGTATATACCTTGAACAAGAATATGCAGTCACTATCAATTTGACTATCAAGTGCGCAACAAATGTCAGATGCTGAATTGAATTCATGTAGCGCAATTCAAAATAAAAAAAGGCAAATTGTTTTGTCAGATGCGTGTAGCAGAAAGCAAAGCAAACTCGAATATTAAATATAAGCTTGTCTTTAAATGCAGCATCTTCTAATGAATAGCCTAAAGATTGCTTCTTCGTCGTTGAATTCACTTTTCTCAAAGAAGATAATCGGTTATTAAAATATGCTGAGCGAATGTGAACTGTCTGATAGTTACACTATTATATTGCTTTATACCGAAAGAAGCAAGATAATCACTCGCAGACAAGTGTGATTAATTTCATAGAAAAAAAAACTGCAATAAGTCAAGCGGCTATTAATGACTCGACAAAATCTAAAGAAACTTCCCATATAGGTGATGAAAATTTGTCAAAAACTCCTGGCACATATTCGGCTAATCTACGGAACTACTATTCAGAGTTTTGCTGAAAGAAAATCACTATCCTAATTATGAACCAAGTCTTTCTTGGAAAAATAGAGGAGTCGATGAGAAAATTTTAATAAAAGAAATGGAAAAGCGAGCTTGAATAATTCAATTATACAGGACTAACATCTTTAAAAACTTTCCCCTTACTTGATTTCAGACTAATCATGTTAACGTCCGGTGTTTTTATATTCTGTATAATAACTATATAATGCAAGGAGAAATAACTAATGAAGGTAACATATTTTGAAACCAGGTTCGTATTAAATTAATACAGTGGGCCGAAAATGTTACAACGCAAAACACATTATCGAATGAGATTTTATATAAAATAAAACCTGAATATCATAAGAAATTAGATCCGTACTAATTATTTCATTGAATTTAAATGTATAGGCTAATGGTAAAAAAGTATTTTTCAAATGTTGCACATTTGCATTTTGCAATATACTGTCTATAAGACAATACATTATATGATGCATCGTCTCAAATATCTTGTTTTAATAATAAATTTTTACTTAAAACAAGTAAATAGTTTTGAGATAAAAAGTGCTTTTTGTGGAAACGAAGCATGTGAAAGCATATTAATAATGCATTAATGCATTTTAGACATATAGTTAAATGCATTTTCTTAGACGGAACGAAGCCATTATATATCCAAATGACAGAACAAAGAAACATTTTTAAGATATTTCAAAAGAATAAAACTGATTTCGCTAACAATGGTCAGCATTGGATTATTTTACAATAACAACACAATGCCAGCAAAAGAGTCCAAGTTAATAAAAAAAATAATCACGTTTCTTCGTTTGCTCCATTAAATTGCAAATCGTGAGTGCATCTTGTAATTTACGGATTTACTGTTTACTTAAGACTGTCGAAATCGTTAGAAATGCTTTTATAGAGTAAGCATTTGTTCAGTCAAGCATTGCAATGCACCTTGAATTAAAACAAATCACTGCAGATACAGCCTTTAGTGTAAAGTGTTAAAGTGGCGTGCTTTTCTTGCTCGCACATTTTTAGATTTTAATCAATGACAAGCTGTCGTCCTAAATTTCACTGCAACAATGCTCACAAGCAATGAAAAAAGAAAATCAGCCTGGTTCACTAATGCCGATGTAAGCTTATCTTCACAACTTTATATGCAATATGAAAGCTCGTGATTAAATTGTAACCCAGGCTAGAACGTGTTGTACAAATTGCTTGAAAGCATGGCCATTACTTTTGCATTGCAAGCAATATGCAAATTTTTTGAAACTCGTGTTGGTTTTCTTGAAAAAAAACCTTTCATGCAATACGTGCTAAAACATTTTTCTAGGTAGAGTCATTGCTTCTTGAAGTGTCAATACAAGCCATATTTCTATTACTACTATAGCATGTTTCTGTTTTATACCCTACCAAGCACCAGGCATATAAAATTCAACCATAAACAGCTTCTATTTGCTATTATTTCTTTTTAAGAGGGACATATGGACGTGTCAGGATTCACATTTTCACGTCAAGTTCTCTCCCATTCCATCAATTTCCCCAAATTTGTCATATTTAATTGACGCTTCCTTATTGCAATCTGAGGCGGCTGAAGATGGCCAAAGAAGGTGTCGTAGGAAAAAGCAGGGCAACGAATAAAACATGACAAACGACGTGGTCATGAGCATCAAATTGCGTTCAGGCTGAAGCAAACTCTCCATAAACATCGACACATAATCCATGTTTCGATTTTACTGCATCATGGCGAAATAGGAGTTGCGGGCCAATATATTCATGCGAAGACCTCGTTTTATGGCCGCTTAATGACACCCCCATAAGTACGTAACGACCAATGATTTCGACCATAAAGAACATAGTGGCTGTCTGTCGAAATTGCGGACGTCTCATTCGGGGCATTCTTAAGAGTTTTTCGCCGAATTTTCCGCATTTCACTTTGGCCTTCTAAACTTTGGAATTCGTGTAACTGCCTTTCAGCACTCGCCAACCATCTTTTTGAAACCCATTTGCTTGCCAAGTGCCACCATAAGCCACGGCAGGAGGCAGTCAACAGTGCCAATTCTCTAATACACTGTCTCCAATAGTTATCACTGTAGAAGCATAACTAAATTCACTGTGGCTGTCTGGCTGAGATTAAGGTTGGTTTACCATGCACCTTCCATACGCATACCAAAAACCGCAGACTGGATTTCACTTAACTTTAAATAAACTAAAATGCGGTATTAAACTGAAATGGAGACTCATGAATTAGTGGTCTAAAATTGCTTAATTAGTTATGGCAAAACAGATTGTGGCATGTTGTCCATCGATCTCCACTAACATATAGTACCAAGAGGTTTCACGTATTTTTATAGGTTTGGAGAGGAGTCGATAGTAAATGAAACTTTAATCCTGCAAAATAGCAAGATTGTATTTAGACAATTATGGTTCTGCATGTGTTAATAACAAGAAAAAATAACATAAGCAGTTTGCTATTACGAAGCATTCTCAACGGAGATAACCTCTTGTTTACATATATGAGAGCTGATGAACTAATCCCAAATTTAATGAGGCAGGGGACATACGAATTCCTCAAAGGCTTGTTATGTTAGAGAAAAGAAAATAGAAATAGGGTTTCATTTGATTTTTCCATAGCAATACTTCCAAGATTAATTATAAACACCGACTTCCGAAACGATGATTTATAACGGTTGATGCATGGAGTGAATCAAGTTTAAAATTAAAAATTGCAGAACTATGATTAGATGAGAACAACAAGATGTGTAAATTGACGAATTTAATAAGCACCCTGAGTCAATAAAATCGTAAGAATGTAAGCAGTATAGGAAAAACAAAAAAAATTTAAAAGAACTAAATTTTGAAATAAAGTGAGTGAATGTATATGTTATGCATTAATGTATCATTAACATTGCATGTGACAATAGCAAAATCAATATAGAGATGGGGAGGAGTTGAAAGAATTGTAACTATAGAGAAAAGAAATAGTATAAAAACAAGCATGTTTCAATATATCCTATATAGTACAGATAAACCCAGAAAAAAACTTTCAAAGGCCTAGGCAACGATATCTACACATGTATAATTGAATTTCGATCCAAAGTCTGGATAAGATGTGTTCATGGACTGATGCTAAACTTAATTACCCTCCAAGACACATCAAGAGTTTAGGCACACAGCCACAACTGCTTGGAAATAAAACTTGAACTGCAGTATTAAGTTGCAAGCTTAGTTAGAAAGCATCAAAAACCTGGAAGTATAAAAGAGAAAACAAGTTCACCGTCGTATTTAATTAGAGCAGAAAATAGCTAACGACTCGTTCAACACTGAAACATTTATAATCCGGAGCAACAGCCGGTTTCCACACAACTGTGATTTGTACCAACGGGATGCCTGATATGGTAATGGAGGTTGGAATTAATTAAACACAATTGTGAAATAATTATGACAAACGAGTGGTCAGAAACAGTGTTTTGCACACGAGACTGTCCTTCGGAGAGTTTCTTGGGAGTAATGGCCATGGCCATCCTCCATCGGGAAAGGGTTTATCAAACGCTGTTCCCTTAATTAATACTCTTGTCTCCAAAAGCGTACTATTTCAAAGAGACCCAGCAACGCACGTAGCCAAACACAACGAGAATTAAATACACCAAATCCTGACCGAGTTTAATTAAAGCTTCGACTCTGCTTTAATGCAAGCTCACGTTCCATTAATTAACAATTTGTGAGAATGATAAAATTGCATCGAGAAACAGCCTCTTTGATCAATGGGGCATGTTTGCTTACATGTTTGCCAATATCCGCCATTCTACTGTATAGCATTGCATGCTTAATGAAAAATCCAATTTTTGCTCCGTTTACTCTTATTTCTAAGCATTTCAATCGGAAAAGAAACAATAAACTTCTTTCGAAACACTTTCGGTGCATTAGCTAACAATCAACGCAAATTGGCCTAAGAAAAATATAGTGTAATTAAAGGGTTACAACACTTGCTAAGCAAACGAAACAGATGCACTAGCTATATATAGCTTCACTAAACTGTCATTGAATAAATCATTGCAGGTTAGATTTCTAGTTTTTGATTCCAATATGCTGGAAGATGCATAATATACAGGTGCTGTAAGAAAAAATATTTCCTTGCATTCATTGCTTTCAGGAGATTATGCATGTACATTTGGATTATAGTTTTTTATTATATTAATTCAATGTATCATATTACATTTTTTTGGCATTATTATGTGTAATTTAACCAAGTAATTTTGGATGAGATTACATTTCCATTATGCTAATAAAACATGTTGTATTTAGTATTTTTTCGACATTTGCTATATATATATACATTGAGGATAGATTAGAATATCTTTGGTAAAGTGTAATTATAATTAAGTATAGGAGGTAGAAAGCACGAAAACAAGATTTCATTACAAAATCAATACCAATCATATATCATTTGCATCTATTAATAGCACAAATAATCTTAAGCTAAAAATATATATATATATATGAGGGGTATAAGTGGCTTTTTTAGTGATTAATCACCTACTCATGCATTATACCCCATGAATTCTTCCAATGAAATTTCAAACTAATAATCCATATAAGGTACTTAACTTCCATCTCATGTCACTGGGCATTAGAGATTTAACACCGCACCAGTTCCACCTTTAATAAGATTACTGGAAGGAAAAATGAATACTCTTCACCATATTCAAGATATAGCGAGATTTATTGTTAAGAAAATGGGAAAATAGAAAATAATCCAAAACTCGCTTGCAATTTACCAGGCTCATAATAAAACATATAAAATGTGTTTCGTGAATGATTTATCATATTTTTGTCAAGTGTTATAACTGAGAATTTAGTGTTGTAAACCTACTACCTCATTTTAATATACATCATGGGCCAGGATTTAAAAGGACTATATAAGAAAAAGCAATTCCATAGTACTCTGAATAACAATATCGTTTCAAATTATATTTATATGTGTACAGCTTTTCTAGCTAATATTTTGGCATGTAATAGTATTAATGAAAAAGGATTAAAAGAACAAAGAGTGTCGGCACATTTCATTATAAGACAACTACCTCACGTATTATTAATCTTAAATACTTTCAAAATCGTGTTTACTGTTAGATTATTACAAAAAGCTACATTCAATTATTATTTGATTGCGAAAATTAATTGGTTTCCTGCGGAAATAAGGTGTAAACATTTACAATTTACAGGTAAACACAAAGTTCATGCACATATAATTACAGATTACATGTTCGTAACATTTTTGTTTAAGAAAAACATACAGCGCTTGCGCAGTATTAATTGATGGAGAAAACTACGTACCCAAAGGATATTATCTTTTAATCAATAAGGTAACAAAACCTTGCTGCCAATAAATAAATACATTTATAACGAGAAATGCACAAGAAGGTGGGTGCCATGTTGTTTCATCCCAAAACTCAATCAAACAAATCCTAATTTGAAAACCTCCGCTCGTTTGTTTATTCAATTTAATTGGCTTCAAACTGGACCAAACTATCGGCCAAAGGGCACTATGCAGTTCCCCAAACGCAAAACGTATGTCGTTAGGCAATGAGAGGTGAAATAATGGTCACGCTGTTAATTAAAGCAAGCCTAGGCGAAATTAGTTTTAATGGTCTTTGGAGGATACGTATATCGCAACGGTGCTGAAGTGATTAATTAGATTTAATTTATCGTTTCTGTTGCCTAACGTAATCATCAACAGGGAACGATTGATATAAGTTATATACGTACGCAATATGAAGGAGTTAGCTTTCAGGAATCCCATACATGAAGGAAATTTTCAACTTTTCTTATGTCCATTCTGAAGAATGAACATTAAAGATATATGGCTTCCAACGAGCATACAACACAATTCTAATATTTTTCAGAAAACAATTTTAGCTATATCGCAGCTAGGCCTATATCAGAATTCTTACAGTGAAAAGAATGCTGCGAAATTTACCATTTGGATGAAGACCACCTTTTCCATGAACAAGTTTCCAAATTTCCGATACTCGTAAAAAAATGCATGGATCGTTAATATTCCAAGGCATCAAAAAAAAGAAACGGATGAATGCGAAATGAAACAAAATGTTCTAGACCTATTTCACGAATAATTTGCCCTTCACGTGAATATTATTGCTGCAAAATACAGTTTCTCCACTTGGATAACTTCAAAGAGATATTAAAAACAACGTTTATGAGCCTAATTTCTGCAGAACCAACTTTTGTTGTTCACCTAATGACTGAAGGATTTACTGTATATGCAATTTGAGCTTATTTACTATCTATAGTTTGGGATGCAGTTATAGCGTGGACATTGTGCTAATAGCTGATAAACACAAGCACATCCATAAATCCCGCTTTACCCTCAGAGAATTAACAGTATATATAATATATGAAAACGTTTGAACTACAGATTTGAAATTCAGATTTATCCCTTGAGAAATGGTGTTTTAATAACAAAAATAAATTGGGGGAAAATATGGAATTGAGCATATGCATACCCGTAGGATGTCATAATGTTATGGTAATACAAAACGGTGTAAATCTAGAGCTGTATTACTCCATATATTATCCAATTCGTGATGACGAAGCAAAGAAAGGAGAAAATCCTACCGATATTTATTCATGAATAAATAATGACAATATAATGCTACAGGTGTTAATTGTGTATATATATGATTAGGATTCTAGCTGTCAGAAACTTCTTTAACAATGAACTGTCGGACATATCAGTATCCTCGAGAATACGATATTTAATGAAAGAAAGTTCATCATTCTTATCATTTAAAGAAAAAATTCAAAGAAAAATGTAATCAGTTTTAAAAAACTGTCATTACTTAATGGTAGTCTTCTCAATGCACTTTCATTTCATATTTCCAGAAACATGAATTCCATCGCTGTTCCCTCATTACAATGTGCTTATATCACGAGTATAAGCTATCTGTCGTAATTACTGACACTATTAGTAATGACAATGGGACTTGATAAATTACTTTTTAATACTTAAAAAAGCTCAGACATTTATCATAATTCGCTCAGAACGACATTTATTGCTCTTTCGCAAAACCAGATCACTTCCAAGTCATTTTCATTAAATTTCTGATGCATTTCTAATCCACATTGAAGGAAACGGTTTTTAATTCTTTGGCAGATACTATTTAAAAAAAAAACACAATTCTTAATAACCTATACAATTTTGGCATTGAATATGGCAAGGTAAAACAGTCTTGCTTAACAAAAATTGCTTCATAAAAACATTTTTAGTCAAAATATAAAAGTTGAACTAACTATGTGCATAATGTTTGTATCGGGGCTTGGTTATCAAGCAAGTATCTCCATTAGGATTTTCTGAATTAATTTCCTAAAAGTATATGCATGCTGGATCTTGCATTGCTGAATTTTAGCAAACCTCATCACTTTCTCAAGGACATATTTCGCCATTTTGAAAGAAAATATTTCATCGGATAGTTGTCAGTAAAATTTTATGTGATTTGCAAGTAATTAGACCATGCAAATACCTCGGAATTAACTCCTTTACTAGCGACTTGGAATCGCTACTTGCAGTGTAATCTCGCATTTATACGACTTTAATTAGAAATGTGTCGAACACATTAAGCCGAATTGATAGCGTCTTTTATGACTTCCAAGGAAAAGTCGCGCTGCAAAAAACAGCTAATTTTCATATATAATAAGCATAACAACCTCGCATCATTAATAATTTCGTAGCTCTCCAGCAGGGATGCAATAAACAGAGTTTTCAGATTGCAGTTCAAATAGACCGAAGAAAAGTCCTAGCCTTAGAAAATACATAGCGTTCTTAGGGCGTCAAAGCAATTTGGTACAGCATTTTTGAGAGAAGTCACACACATATACACACACACGTCTATCTATGGTACAACTCAAATTTTCTTCCACCAAATAAATGGCGAATTTTCAACAGTGAAAACGTCACGGCGAATGCCAATAGAAAAGCAGATAAAAGCCAAATGGCGTCATTAGAAAGAAACACTGGCAATTTAATAGTTTTATATACACGTCCAAACGGAATAAAACCTGATTAGAGAAACGCGTTTCCTGACATCTCCTCAAAGCTTGCAATTTCAAATATGACATCAAACAACGAAGCTAGACGTGAAAACACCAGTTCCAAAGTATGATTAATACCTCGTCTTAAAGACGGCTCTTTATGAAATGCTGCTATTTATAACACAAATTTGACGTGATTCAGGCTGTTATTACGTTGCCATTCATAACACTACTTGGAACATAAGTGTCATTTGTTTTTTTCAGATAGCACCCGAATTTCAAAATTAGCTTTTATCAAAACCTGTCTTCATGCCCAATTCTCTGATCCTGTCAATAAACAAGAATATAGAGTTTATGTTTAAGAAATAACGATTTGAGTCAAAACAAACAGCACAATGAATGCAGGCAATAATTTATGCACAATTTTTTTGTTTTGGTTAACAAAACCTATGCTAAAATCAACGTCATATATATTGAATAAAATGTGTTTTGTGCATGAAGTAGCATGTTTTAGATTGTTTTAAATTAGGTTATAGAAAGTAGTTAGCTATAGCGCACAGTGACAATATAAGCAATTGGTTTTTAATTGCATTGTTAGTAAATACACGACACTTCTCCTTAATGTTACTAATGGGTACAGTCTAACAGTTTTAATTAAAAAAGCGAAAAATCCATTAATTACCACCCGCTACAGCAACAAGAAAAAAATGTATTATTGCTATATCATTCGGAAGTAACAATACGTATCCAAAAACAAAATAAAAACTTGTATTCACTATAGTCAAATGCCATATTGGATGATTGAATTTTTTACGAGGTAATTTTCCTATAATAAATTCATGAATTGCAGACACAATCTCACTTACCAAGATAGTTACTGGCTCCGGTTAGTATGAGCAATACTTTGACAGGGTCCACCATTGGCTATGACATATAGAATCCGATGCTAATCCCGAATGGTGGAGGTCGAATAAAAGGTGTGGCCATAGAGAACAGGCCAGAATGTTGACCACAACTGAATCACTTCCAAACACCTTTGAATTTGGCGTATTTTCCCCGAAACACGTCAGACTACGACAAGCTGACCAACAGAAAGGAATTGCGCGAAAATCAACAACAAATCCATCAATAGCTTTAGGACGTTCATTAATTCAGGGTAGAGGACACGATGGACATTCCGAAATCCTCCCAGGACAATACTTTGACACCGCTATACTCCAGCAGCACATCACCAACGTGCATCTTAGCCAAGAGTAGAGCAACTATTGAAAACAGCTCGCAATGTTACCCATCCATCATCTCACATCCTGAGCCTCTCACAGGTTGGGATATGGAGCTGTTTAGCCAATTTGGATACAATGGGACCCGAATTTGCTTCGGTACCTCCTGCTATAACCCGCTATGCAAAAGAGATGCCGGGGTGCACCAACACCCTGAAGAAGCCAGCTCAAAATGCCACATTGTTCAACTTTCCAGAGCGGCCTATGCATTTGCAGCACAATCAATAGCTGGCTCTACCTATGGCATTGGGAAAACATGGACTGCTCCAGTCCGGATATTGCCTTATGAGTGAAATCAGCGCTCGATGGCAGTTCAAATCTATCATATAATTCCAACATTTCGTGACTCTGAAAGACATCTTTTAATTTGGATTTGTCTGCCAGACGTTTTTCAATGCTATGGGCATCTGTTTTATGAGCGGTGAATGTGAAATATGTGGAAGATTTGAACCACTACATGCTTTTATAGAGGCAAACAGGACTTCCCTGAAGACCTGTCAATACTTGAGAGAAATTGGCAGAGGGCGTTAAAGAAAAGTTGACATCCTGTCCATCCTTTAAGAGGATCTCAAAAGTAAAATCTCGCCATTATTGAATTGTAAATGTGAAAAAACTAAAATAGAACAGCGAGGATATTTTTGAAATATTACGGCCTCTAAATCGATTCGGATTTACTAATTCATTGGAATACATATGCTACATGCATGTATTCAAATCGTTATAAGTACAAAGTGAAGAATATAAAAAACTTTCATATGCATCAATGACTTATACGATTTTTATTAAAATTTAATCAAGCTTTAAAACCATTAAATTTAGGAAGACAGTATAATTTTCCAACTTCCTGTAGTTTGATTTTTGCCTTCATAGTTTTGATTTTTTTTAAATGTAAGCATTCTCACAATCGGTTTTTAAAAATATTCTTCAAAGAACATTTCTTGTATATCTTACATTCCGTAAAATTCTTATTAACTTCTGAAAATTCAGAAAATGTTTATCCTTTAAAAAATCACAGCTATAGGAGAGGAATAGTATTTCTGAAAACAGAAAAATCGTATCACCAAGCAACCAGATTTTAGATTTAAAAGAAATGTATATTAAAGAAATGTTTTATCATTATACATGTCGTCTGATTGCCATTTTTTATTTTTGACTACTTTGACTCAACACTGAACCACATTGGATATAGGTTAATTTCATGGCATGAAAATAGATCCAGCCTGTATTCATTCATGGCGTGATTGGCCATGGAAATTGTTTATCTCGCATGGCCAAGAGTGCGTGTAATAACTTTCCAGAATTATAATAATGGAATACATTTTTTTAAAGAAGATAGACGCACATTTCAATATGCATATTGATAATGCACATAACATGTGGCATGAAAAAACACAAGTTAGGTGATATTATTGACATGCACATGGATAGGCCTATACAATAATAAGATTCTGCATATGCATGTACTGTATACACATGTTGCTACGAATATAGTATTTGAATTTTCGATACTCCATATTTGATTATAGTTAAGGCCAATATACATGGGCCCTTGGCCAAAACACGAAAAGTTGCCTTGAACAAAACAGAAATGATAGTTGTCATGCATGCGGGATTACAGATTCAATTTAATCCTCCTTTTAAAATTAGCATAATGGTCGTGGCCAAAGGCTTGGGGAAAAGCGAACAGAAATAATGCATGCTAAATAGGCATTAAAATTCGACTACGAAGACCAATGCTTTAAGCATCAGTGACCGATATAAAGCGTTTAACATACATGTGTATACGATTTTACATAGTAACTCCTTCATTAAATCAACTGTTTGTTTACGATGATCTTCACGGTTTTAATAATTGACTTCTATACCATTTGCATTTCAATCGACACCTATAACCAATGCGTCAATTGGTCAATCCTCATGTTCTGAAACCTTAGTTTTTATTTCCTTTCATTCGTCATATCTAATGTGCATGTAAACTGCATTTTAGATGAAGAAATTTAAATTGTTGACAATTACAACAACCTTATTAATAATAATACATGTAATAATAATAAATTGCGGTCGACCATGCATGTAATTCGACATTTTGTCAAAATCCGGGATAAATAATTGATATCAATTATTTCATCGAATAAGGTCAATATTTCTTTTATAAATTGCTCCAACGATGAATTGCATTCAGATAAAGTAACTGGAATTCTAGCAAAAACATTATTGGTGTTGTATATAGCTTTTTGATAACAGCATTTGTTTAAATTATGTAAAACTAGTTTTTTTTTTGTTTTTTTTGGAAAAAGTAACTTAAAAACATGTTAACAATTTCAAAGAACGTGAAAGTTTTGTAAGAGTGCAATAAAAATGAGTAATGTGGATTATGTTAAATAGAATTACCGTGCTGGATCACATAGTCATTTGCCATTATGCTGGTAGGCTGTTAACCCAAGGCAATTTAAGATGCGCCTCGCAATTGTTTTGTTGCAAAAATTACTTTGCTTTTATGCGCTATTTATTAGGCGCTGCTAAACAACAAAGTATAGAATCCAGGGTAACTATCCTATAAAAGCAGGCTTAGTCTTATCTTTTTATTAGACATTAAAAACGGACGAATGAATAAAAAACGGAGTGATGTATTTTTTTTTTTTTTGCTCTGTAGACGTATAGATAAAATCGACCATCAAACAACGACTCGTTATTTTTTTGAGACAAACCATTCGATGCAGACCTTCGGATTAATTACATTTATCGCTATTTATAGTCCATGAGCTCGTATGGATATAATCAGAGACGTTTCCAAGCAAAAGGGAATTTAAGATATGGTGATACAACTTCAATATCAGTTTAAAAGTACATTATGTAATTAGTAATGTTTTCTAATTTCATGAAGTTATAGATATGCTTTCTAAATGCTATTGAACAGCAACAGAAACATACTTTCACATGCATACAATGGATTCTGTTTGCGCTATTTCGAGTAAGACTACATTCGTTAAAGCACTAAGTAACATACATCAAGGCGCAAAAATATGAGCAATATGTCATCGACCAATTCTTTCAAAAACATTCATGCCTATTGTTTGCTTGTATAAAGTAGCTTATACACTATATGTCAAAGTTAAGAAATGTGGAGGAGGATTGATTCATCGTAAGCCTTCACTTCCTGTTAAATCTACTTATAACATGGCCCAACAACATAAAAATGGCAGCACATTCTGCCAAGCGACAATAATCTGCTAAATGATCACTCGGCAACATCTTATAGGCCTGACGAAGTAATTAAATTGTGCACATGATTAAGAAATGATTTACGCAAGGGCTGGTACTTCCAGATTATTAAAATAAGGAAGCATGTATAAAAAAGCAATTACTTTAAGTATATCATTTACTAATCGTCTACGAAAAGGTGTTGTTATAAGAAGGCTTCCCTATAATGTAAATGACAAACCATACTTCTAGTAGGTACCGCTTAGATTTTTGCATTTGAAATCGCATTCTGTGGCAAAAAATTAAACTATCAAACTTATCTAAATGACTTCTGAGAAAAAAATACTATATAGAGTCATCTGTGGCGTTCACACAAAAGAAGTGAACAATTTGTTTCAACTATAAAAAACAACGGACGAAAAGTGTCATGTAAACGGGCAAAAAGCATCATTTTTCTTCCCTTGAATGCTTCTATAGGCACTAGTTTTGATTCATGCAAATGTATGCATTCTTCTCAATTTTTTTTTAAAACGAAATTTCGATATGATAGTTTCGTCTACTTGTATTACAGTAAATAACCTTGTGACAATTTCCTCGAATAACGATAACTCGATGCATAAAAGGATATATATGAGGTTCTTTTAAGGAAAAAAGCAATACGATTACAGTTAGTAGATATTCGCTCATCTATACTGTAAATAGTGTAGCTTCAGTAATTCTTTTGTTAATTTAAAAAACACAAGTTATTTTAAGATAAAAATGGGTGAAATAGATGCATCTTTTCATTTGATTTAATTCGCAGAAATTATAATTTAAAAATCACGCTCCGAAAATCAATAATTTCCCTTATCAAAATCATATAGCAGAATACATTTAGTTTACTTTTCTGAATACTAAGTATACTAGGTTATTCCAAAAACGTGCACTTAATGTAGTATACTTCTTTCGACAACTGAAAATCAAGTATACGTTTCTTAGTATACTACACTGTAAAGTGTACTAAGAAGTATAGAAAGTATACTATAAATTATACAGAGCTGCTCCAAAAAAAATTGTATTTACTATACTTTACCAAGTAAGCCTATACTTTCATTTTGACTAGGGTTGTATTCAGGTGTGTATTGTACGGTTTCATTTTCCATAGAAGTACAGTATATCTAATAGTAAGATATATTCTTTCATATTTTATTTTTTCTGTTTAAACTAAAGAAGTGCTAAAGAAGTTACATTGCTATTTGCTAGTACACAATTTCAAACCAATCAAGTGGCAATATAGTCTCCCCAATTCCACCGAGGCGAATAGTCTGTTCAATTTAACAAAATTCGTACAAGTGGACATTGTATACAGTACTTGTAATATAAAAAATATCATCACGAATATGATTCAAACAAATTCGCAACTTGAGACACATGCCATGTACAATATACTTGAATGATTTTGGACAAAAAAATACTTTCGAGACAACAAAAGGAAAACATTTGAAACCACATGTATTCCAACTCAAGATGGAGTCTGAATGTCCCAGAAAAGCACGTTTAAAGTCAGTATTTTTTTGCTAAACTCGGTAGCTTCTTTTCCTCATTTTACGTTATTGCCCAAAACAAGCCATTCTTGCACACAAACACATAATCGCATACATTCCCCAGTGACTTCAGTGAATTTCATAAACTGCTGAAATTTCCAATTCTCATTGCGCTCCCTCTTTTAATTTCCTCTCACGTTCGAGCTCACAATGAGTTTTCATTTTGCATAAGTAATAATAAGTTGAAAAATGAAGGATGACACGAAGAAACCTAGCGTGTGAAGTGGGGTCGTGAAAACGTGCCACTCGTCGGGGGCATTATCACACGTGCTACAAATTAAATTAAAGGTGGTGGTAATACCTCTTCCTAGGAATGGGATATGTCAAGATTTCACTCCCCCAGATGTGCCTGCAGAGACGAAAGCTTAACAGAAAAGGTACTCGACTATTGAAGCAAAGAAATGGGCTGAAACTGCATGTGTAGCAAAGTGTTTGTGTAAATGCCTGGAAACGCACAAAATCCTTCCTGCATGCTTTCAGGGTTTACATTAAAAAAACCGAAATGATTTCCAGTGTCAGAAGGCAAAAAGTAGGCGGGGTTTCGTTAACCCCCGAATGCATGGTTAGGCATCTCATAAAGGCAATCGTTATAATTCACGGAAAGAGCAAAACGCATAAAACGGTACTAAAGGGGGAAATAAAACCAGAGATTCGCATTTTATCTGACTTTAGGAACACAAAAGCAATCAAGACATTGTAGGACACGGAGGTAGTACAAGGAACATATGGAAATTGGTTTCTGCACACAGTTATACATACATGCAGGTGAATTCATTTACAGTATAATATATATATATATATATATATATATATATATTGTCCAGAGATTGCATTTGTATGTCATTAAATGTACAGTGTTGAAAACACTCATTTTGGTATATACTGTAGGTAGTAAATGAGTGCAAACTCAGTTGGGTTCAGAATATGGTAAAATGTATGTCTATCTCCAAAACTGTCTATCTTGGAGATAGACATACATTTACCATATTAAATGTACAGTTTTATGAAATAGTTTCATTAAGGTAGGGGAGTTCAACCGGTTGATAAAGATGTGGTATATAGTGGTTCAGAATAATCTAAAAAAATCATTAAATACATTTCCATTAACCTTGTTTTCTTAACATCATACACATCCTGTTAACAGCAGTGTTATTATCGATTATGAATTATTGATTCAGTTAGAAAAAACAGACTATAGTGCACGCAATTGTAAAAATTGTATTGAATTGACAACAATACCTAGAATACCGTCTCTAGAGTTTAATTGTGGCAACATTTTTGAAGTCTACGTAATACTCCATTATGGTGCTTTTGAATAAAAACATGCAACTTATTTCTTATAAGTTTGCACTTGAGACACAATTTTGCTCTCAATGCTAATAATAATAATGGTAAATGTTTATTTCGACTATGCCCCTTTTTTTTCGATCATTGCATTGTGATTTTTCCTTTGAGAGCAAAACCCCTTACTGCACGGTTGAATGGTTTTGTTGATGTTTTAATTACATATGGTAGTCTATTATTAAAGTAAGGCCTGTTGTTCAAGAGCTTCTTTCATCGATCCCAATAGACACAAAAAAATATAGCTGGTTGTGGAATAAAAGTTATTTTCGTTGCTTATATACATGCACCACGTTATGAAAGTAGAGGTTCTTCAATTTCTATACGATGTACAAAATTGCTCGAGGGATACAAATATCATTAGAAAATACATGTATCGAATTATTCGTTCCTTTTTTTAAAAATGTGATAAGAAGTGGAAACCCGCATGGTATAAATATGACATAGCCAGCTATACAATGTATGAAAAATTTTAACTTAACTTAATATAACGATGAATCCAAATTATTTACAAAGAAAGAGTATAGGGTTAAAACTGTTATCCAAATATATTCTGTGGTTATTTAAAAAAGTGATCTGGATACTTGAAGTGCTCACTGATTAAATTATTTGGTAAGCTCTTTATTTAAGTGCTCTTCGATTATGAAATGGTGCATATCCCCTTGCATTTGATTAACATTTAAATTACTCTATTCCAACTTGTGGAACAGGTAGGAAAGAATAATGTGTGCCAATCTGCTCTCCGTGTAATCCTTTATAAATACCAGGTATGGGTTTTGGAATGGCATATTGAAAACATATAGTCATCCACTACATGTACATTGCACTTCTAACATATCTATTGAGTTCCACTCGGTATAATCTTCAAAAACAATTGCATTTGTCATCCATGCGTGATTTCTCGCCTTTTTTACTCATTTCCTCGATTCAAGAACGTCATGAAAACAAGCTTCAAGGTTGAAAAACAAACTCATTGATTCTGGAGTATCGTCTCATTAGTTGAAAAAGACAACAAGGAATAATGAGAAACGTTAACTGCGGATAAGTCAGGCTCCCTAACATCGACTAAGTGTTTTTTTCGATGTTTCAAGGCAACAAGTATACCCCCAAAAAAATCCCATCAACTTTCCATTGAAAGAGGGCGAGATAGCGTTTCGAATAAGTCATCGTTCGCACTAATGACTCTGAAAACAAACGCATCTTTCTAAACATGCCTATATATTGCAAGTTTGCAACGTCTCTTCGACGCCATTTTTTAAAACGGTGTTGTCGAGAATTGAACTCGAATCGAAATAGTCATCAATCTCAGCCAAACTGAGACATTGCGGTGTACCTCAGAGTCTCAGCAACATCACATTTGTGGCACATTTCAAGTAGATGCTAATCTGCTCTCTAGTGGTTTAATAAACTTGCTTCAACCGCAACGACTCTTTATTGACATGGTTTGGGAGAGAGAGATTGATTAGTAAATACGCCATCAAGTTAATCCGAAACTCGGTTGTACAAAATAATGGAAACACCTAATCATCAGCCTAAGTTCGTTTCATTGCATTATAGTCAATGTTTATCGTGACATTATACGTTTAAAGAATTGAGACTAAATCGAAAGAATACTAAAAATACTAGAAACTGACTACTGGAAAATAACTGATATTTCAAAGCAACTATATTTTCTGGGACAATTTACTATTAAATTGTGTTGCATAACTGTTATGGTGGAATATGAATATATAAAATTGCATCACATCTTTCCCTTAATTCCTAAACCTTGCCAATTTATAAATCAGAATTGTCCTAAGGCGAATAGCTGATTTTGTGTGAATTTCTTATGCCGATTCATATGACAAACTATACGCTCATTGTAAAACCACCTTTACCTTTATCAAGAAACCTTTCAAAGTTCCTGATTGAAAAAATAAATCAAGATACGAATCCACATTTACATAAGCAGTAGCTTGAGGAGAAGTCATCGCTACTGAGAACACGAGTCAATGCGCCGAAACACTGCTATAACAAGGTATTTGAAGGTGCTCTAAAGAAGCTACAAACGCAGCCTATTCATCAAATAAACGTAATTCCCCAAATACAATTTGCAGCATGCATAACGATCTCAAATTCCCTTTAATCATAGATTCTTTGTGAACATATCCCAATGCAAAGAAGGAAGGTATAGGTAACGTGGCAAGGTGGATCTTCTAGTCTCGTCTTAATTCAGCCATCAGTAATCTTATCATGATTCCCGGCAAGTGACAAGAACCCAAACTTCGTATAACACTATAGGGTATGTGTGCCGCTTTCGACGCTAAATTACATCAGCTCACGTAAGCAGAAAAACGTGAAAGAGAAAATCCCACTAACACTATATACAGTATACATACATCCATGTACAACAGCATATAGAGATTGTGCAGTCAGCATTTTAGGGCAAAGCCGTTCATTGGGCCAGCTGCAGGGAGGTGCATACCAAAAAGCATGACAATCAGACAGACTTGCCTTTAAGAAATACATGTGAGGATATGGCAAAAAAAAATGTATTAGCTAGCAAATGCTAGAGTGCCTGCTTCATATGGATGAGATTTATTCAGATCCGGCTTGCTTTTCAAGGGAAATGAAATTTCAGCACGTGCGGAAGCTTGACTTATCAAACCAGCTATCCACCGTTCATAAGATTGAAATGTTGGTGTTTGGAAAAAACGCGAAGAACAACGAGCATAATTCACTTACTCTTTTCTGTACACGTCGAAAAGTAATATTCAATTCCTAGCTGCCATTTAACTATAAGTATAGGTTCGCTGTGAAACAACTCATAAGATTTGTGCCAGTGAATTGATGAAATTTTTTATCACAACAGGCTTTCCAAGTGACAGAATGTTACCTTATATAGTTTAGGGTTATTCTTGGGATTCTGTGCAGTATCGTGCTGGTAATATACAGAACAGCATCCAAATAGTTGTATTCCGTATTAAAACTTTGCTCCCACTAAGGCAGTCTTGGTACAACATCTTAAGACACAAATGTGGCACTTGAAGAGACGTTGGCAAGCTTGCATTTTAATTAAAACATAAATAAGAAAAATTCAGTGAATTTTAAATTTTATATTTGTAACTGGTGTATAGGGAAATTTGAGAAGCACAACACGTTTTCTAAAAACCCAACTTTACATGTCATGAATAATTTAAATTTGAATTAGCGTTCAAAAAAGTCAATTTTCTTCAGTAAATGTTATTAAAATGTTAATAAGAATAGCATGTTTTAAACAATGACTTGCATCACTTCGATATATACTAGAAATACATCGTATACAACAACTGGTAATAAAAATTAATATTAATTAAAATGATGATAGGTCAGTACAAATGTAGAAATCAATACGCCATCTTTTTTAAATTACATCGATTTTGAGTAGACTTTTGTAATATTATAGGTAATCAGTGCATAGAACCCACTTTGGATTTAAAGAGAAGCTATACAAAATCGACTCTTTTACAGAGTATTTTATGACTTTTTGAATCGGTATTTTGAAACCGTGGAAATCGATGTATTATAAGAATTTCAATGATCTTATTGAACCACAGAGAAATCAATAATCATTTCGACCCATGAAAAATCTATAAAAACGATCATTGAAGTAAGAAGAATAAATAACAAATAACCATTTGAAACCACGCGAATCGATATTCGTTGATAACGAGAAAGTGTATAAAGAAACTTCGATGGACCTTTAGAGCCGTGAAGAAGGTTTCATAAGTGTAATCATAGGAACCGAAATAAATCGTCGACGATTCCAGTTTGGATATTACTTAAAACTTCTCGAAGATCCAACACCACTTTCTCATCCGAACAGTGCAAAAGCTTTCAATTAAAGAAAAAAGTACGTTCAAAATGTTTCTGTTCATAAATACCGACACAAGTTTATGGAGTAGTACCGAGTTTGATTAATTGGCAATGACAACAGCCTAGAGTTTTTCTGATTGAAACTTGTGCAAAGTCTTGAAATTGGAGCCAAAAGCGCCTGAAGTGCACCAAGAGGTATAAGCAGTAGCGTTAAATTATGACATCTTTTGCATGAACACGTATGTGCATAAAGCAATTCTTAAGAGCCTATAAAGGCATCGATCGGGGACAACATTTATCTCTGATGCAGGCCCGAAGGGTAAGGGTGTTTTATTTGACTATAAAAAATCGGATAGCATAATCAAGGCATCGAATCTGGCGTGTTTTTGTCATGGTAATACATTTCCAAAAAGCAGATGCTGATTTACAGCTCGCAGTTGGAATATTCATATTCCTCTGGCATCAACCTTAAGGCTGATGTTTGCTCCAAACCTTTTTTCCAATGACAGACGTGCATATGGGAGAGAAAAAAACCATAAACTAAAATGGATGTAGAACAACGTAATAAAAGGGACCCAGCCCGAAGAGAGCGCATTTTAGAGCCGTTTAGAAATCTCTCACCAAACGCGTTTGTGATACCATTTCCTGATTTCACCCCGCCGGTATTTTAGGTAGCTCGTATAAAAAGCTTATCGAGTATATTTCATTCGCCAAAGGGTCCTCAGCCCTCCCTGTTTTCGAATTAAATTCACATTCTCGTTTTGCAATTCGTTTCTGAAATACTCACATCGTCCCATTCATTGCCAGCGAGTATTCCATCAAGGTACCCCCACCTGAATACGGTACTGCAGCATTAAATTATACAACTCAGGGGCATGGAAAAGACGGATTTATGTGTTCATCAATCCATCGAAACACTTTGGATAAAATTACCACACTTCCCTAAGACTACATTCCATCAAGTCGATATCATTTAACATGATCATTACCTCTCCAGCCAATCAACGCCATAAACACATAACCTTAATTAAACACAAGTGCTTGTATTCTGAGAAGTTAATAGTTAATTAACAGCATGTATCACGAATTTTATGTTGTCTTATACACGAAATAAGAATCAAATAAATTCCTCGGAAGATGCCAATGGGATAAAACACGTGACCGAGTTAAAATTATGGAGGATTGCAAATAGTTTTAAATATGGTCACTGACATTTGCAAAATGAATTAAAATAAATTTTTATAAAGTTTAAAAGCAAACCTGAAAATTAGAAATTTGTTGTCGAATACTCTAATTTATTATAAAGATTCTATTGGATTAATTGTATATTAAAATATGGGCATTCACTCGTTTAATAGCTGTTTTTTTTTACAAATCCCACATAAACATCCCATCAATTCTGAAAATTCACCACTTGGGCCAAGTGTTCAACGATGGTCGATATAAGTGTGTCATGACATTAAACTTACATCAAGCTTCCATCAATGATTAATAACACACTTAATTCTTGTTGTTGCCATCATCATCCTAAACTGGTTTAAATTATTGAGTTTATTAGCCACTAACTCCACTTTATTACGTTTTTATGGACAAATGCAACTCGGAAAGACAATTACTGTTTTTCTCATGTTGATGATTAATGATGTCTTCCAATATTAGAAAAATCTAAACCATCTGCAAGACATCATCTTGTTTCCAGCATGTGGATGAACGAAGGCTATATAGGACATCAAAGACCCTAAACAAGCAGCGCCATCTATTGCCGATGCTAAGCAACCTTATTTTACGCGGCAGATTTGAAAAAGATAAACTAATATTCATCGATCGAATCCCGAGTGGTAAAGGAAGGAAAAGGCGGGTTCAAAGGGGATATATCTCAAAGTGACAAATTGAACAAACGTTTCCCCGCTTGCTTTTAATCATAACAGAGTCGCATTACCATAGGCGTGATGCGTTTTTTCTCCTGTTTCTGTCGTATGAAAAACATATCTAAAAATGTAATCATGTCTTCGTCTTTAATCCCCAGAGCGAGTGTGCAGAATTCAGATAAGAGACTTATTTAGGCAACATATAACACGGGCAATTCGCCTGGCTGTCATAATGCCTCTTCCGGTGCAAATCCTAAGATGATGTGGGTGGCACATATACAAAAAATAAAGATTCGAGGCAGGATTTGTAAATGAAAGTCTCCGGAAAATGGGGAAAAAATTCCGATTATGAAAATTAGAAAACTGATACCTAATTTATCTTAGGGTTGCTAATGAATAAATTAATAAGGTGCATATCGTGTCTTTTGTTCGTATATTTGCTTATTAAAAATATGATTATTAATTAAATTGTTGAACGAAAAAAAATGTTGCTATCAATATAGTCCATTAATTAAAGGTAACGTTTGTAATATACATGTATGATAAAGCCTAAATCTTCAATTCAAATCAACTAAATTATCTACAGAATGCTTATAAATGGCATCTGCTACAGTGTTTAATAATTTTGTTAAATGCATAATTTAAGAATATGCAAATTTTTATCTGAAAAAAAAAATATTTTAATTTAACTTTCGTACCTCAGCAAAATGTGAACGGTCAAATTTCTAGACCTTCAACAATGCATATAGTGTATGTGAAAATGTTGAATTTGATGATATCAACTTTAAAACGTGTTTCATAAAAACGTTAGTTTCCAATTTTCGGCAGTAGATGGCGGCACTTTGTAGCAGCATGCGCTTAATGTTATTGACAAATAAAGGTGGCAGCATTATCTAAACTGCTAACGTAGATAGGAGAAGCATCAGTGCCACTCTGGAGAGCTTCTCAAGATGAAAAAGAAAAGCGACGATCGATACGTTTCTTGACAGTGAACACGTGTGTAGAAAAGATATATCTGAAGACGGCCAAAAAATAAATAAAATACAGCCATGCATTGTATTTAAAACTGCTTTTCTTCAGACAGTGATATTTCAGGTATATTTTTAGGATATTTTCATTGTTAACGACATAATTGTGTCCAAACTTCATCGACACGCTCAGTTGTCATGTACAGGTTTTACATTAAGTTCCATGAGACCCCCCAAAAAAAAAATATAGAAGATCTACTAATTATCAATATATATCCACACACACTACCAATTATCTCATGTAATTTAACAGAAAACTCATAATTTTAGTTGCGATCGATCATGCTTTAATCACCGGTTAAATTCGTCGAAACATGATGGAAACTGAGAAACCATTCATCAATTGAAGAGAGCATTCAACACCGACTTTTTACATTTTGATTCCTAGACTCGATTCACATTTCGCTGTAACCTTACCAGATTCAAAGACAGCTGTCAAATCTCGCTTTGCATTGAAAATTGGTTTTCTAAACCACTTTGGTTGTGAGGAGCATAACAGTTTTTTTAATAGCGTGGAAATACAAAAAAAAATGCAAAAGAAGAAGGGAGCCAGCTGAAAGGCGTATTTCAGCAAATATTGAAAAGCAAAAACGGGAGATAAATTGACAGAAAAGATGGTGAAATCCCAAAGCCATTGACATGTAAGACCATTCTTCTGACATCACCCTTAAATTCATTAAATATAGAGCGAGGTTCAAGTTTTATTTGTTTTAATCTAATAAAACGTGGCTATGATACGACAACATTAATGTCATAGTAAAAATACATTTGGTCGTAAAACAAAGCTCATTTGAAATATGTAAACAATAAAACACTTGGGTTTATCGGGTACAAGCCATGCACGCGTGCATCATGTTTACGTTATTAAGAAGTCACGCTTCAATGCCACGTTTATGATGCTTAATTTTTGTTAGCTAGGAATGCTTTGATAGGTATCGATACCTCACCACTTATAATACTGCATCAAACGGTTAACAGGTTAACCGTTCAGTCAACACCATTACAAATGGGGTTGTGTGTATTTGCTCAGGTAATAGATAGTGATTAGAGGAAAAGTTTGTCAGCAAACTGTGGACCAATCACAAAAGCAATGAGAACAGAAGCAATGCGGAATGTTGTAAGAAGGCATCTCTTTGGTACGCACTTAAATGCAACAAACCGTCCACTAATGTGTTTTTTAATGTATCCACCATCGTGCATCCTCAGAGTTGCCAGGCAACGTTCGCCTCGAATGAAAAATTAATTGGGCGTCGTTATTGCATATAATTATATCCGGCAACAGAAGCAGACCCAGGAAAAATAAAAACACAAGAGTCCTTGGAGGCAATCTCTCTAGATGCTTTTCAAAGCGAAATGCTGGAGAATTTAATTTGACAACAATCCGTTTGTTGAGAAATAAAACTTTTATGTTCGAGTTTGTGATTTGATAATGTTATTTTGGCGAAATCGTTTTCACGAGGAACTCCACAGCGACTTCCTTCAGTCGTTAGGATGTCACTAGAAAAGTCCAAAAGCAATTAAGTTTTGCATTTTACTATATACTGCTTCCAAATAAATGTGAGAAAAACATTAGAAAATTTTACTGAGAATTTACTGTTCCCACATAAAATGATATTATCAACTTCTTTGAATTTTCTAAACTTTCCCAGACAATTCTAGGTATGCTTGGTATGTGGGAACCATGCAAAAATTTACAGCAGAAAAGTGTCTATATACAATTGTATAAGCTATTGTTAAATAAGAATATAGATTGAAAATGTCTTGTAACTGAGATTTAAAACCAAATTTAGATACGTCGTTCACATTCATATTGGATCGCATTTTTAAAAGCCTTTAGAGAAAATATCGCCCTAACAAACGGACGATTTGTGACCACATAAAAGAGCTAAACAGAAAGCCACTTTATAGGCAGCATTAGAGAGCAGCTTATGATAACTTTTTTTTTCGTGTGACTGCAAATGAAGATTTATTTGATCCGTGTCTGTGTTAGCTAGATTCTAATTTCTGAAATTCCGCCGAGAATTTCAAATACATGAAGTTGCTTTTGGAATCGATTTAGCGTCGGCTGGATTAGATCCAATGGCGGCCAGAAATCCCGTAGCTTTTCTGATCAATAATTTAAACAGCTTGAACCGAGCCTTTTTGGGTTGCTCAAAGCAGGGCGCAATTAAGGAAATTGGCAATCAGGCCGAAATCAAGAAACAAAACTGGCTTGTTTACATTCCAAGACGGCCTCCGAAACGGCCAATTATTGTAATTGCTCCGTTGTAAAAAAAACGCCTGCCGCCATTTATCGGGACATGACTAGGGGACGGAAGGGGCAATAATGACGCAAAACGCAAATGTCGCCATTGGAAATTCAATTAATGGCAGTAAAACTGGAAATAAAAACCCAGACGGATTACAGCAAAAAGATTCAGAATTTTAACTACGGTGTAAAAGATCGAATAAAACTTTATAGCGAGGAGATAAAAAGCAGCTTTTGCACGCGGAAGTAGGCTTTACAGCATTATTTCCAGGCTAGCACTGATTGCCCATTTTTAGGGGCCAAATCACCAGTGATTAAAGCGCAGCATTTGCGAGCGAAGCTAGGCTTTACAACACTACTTTAAAGCTAGCAGTGATTGCCCATTTTCAGGGGCACTTACATGTATTAGAGCTGCTTCAAATTTGGCTTTACCATGTTGCTTAGAAGCTAGCAGTGACCACGCATTAGCACGATAACATCTATTGGCATGTGGTATTACGTTAGGTATGAAATACGTTAAGAAATTAGTTTCATGAAATTTCTGGGTTGCTTATTATGAATTTATCTTTCTGTATGTTTAGAAGCCAAAGGTCGACAAAAGATGGATTAAGGTGCATTAAGAGTATATGGCTACAAACCTAGAACTTTCCGGAATGGCAAACTTTGTCCATTTATGCTAATTAGCATCGTTTAGCTCTCGAGGAAGACCCACAGGTCAATTGGCCACAAATCACAACAAGTAGGTCATGGGTCGATAAGGCGCATAGAACAGCAGTACTCTGTCGAGTGTGGCGATCCATTGTAACCACAGGATATATGGAAACATTTTGAGCCATTCAAATAACCTAAAGCGCATGAAACGAAAATACACAACCCACAATTCGTACTTGCTTCAACTACTGAGAAGTCAATTCCTCAATAAATATCCAGCATTACCCTTTCCATGCAACCAAAAGCAATATCCACCACTATATCCATTCGAAAGAAAAATCAATATGACTATGAACCATGAACTGTGTCTAAGTTTTAATGATAATAATATGACTGCAGGGAATTTAATTGCTGGCATAACTTTTATAATTACTCAAAATAAACGATCTCAGTTCACCATAGCAATCAAAATGGTTACTTTCATAATGGACCCATAAGCTTTGGTAATAATATAGTTAGGTAGATGCAAAAGATAAAATCCAATTTCACAAAAATTAAGCAAAAGCTATTACTGACACTCTTTGATCCAGTTGAAATGCTTGGACTTTGAACTTATAAGATGGATTTTGCAGCACCATATAGCCTTTTTTTCTTCCACCACGATGATGTACAATACAATAATGCCCATAGGCAGAGGTTCTCTGGCAATTTTATGTCACAACCCCGAAGCTCCCTTCTTCTCTTTTTTAGGAAATTCGGATTACTGAAAAATTTATTGCAGGAAAGCCTTCAAATTAAATCAGCGCATTACATCTTATTCTTTCACTCGCTCCATACATCAGACGGAGCAATTGCGCTCTTCGGAAATGGCGATGTGGTCTCACGATTTATTGCGTGTTATCTCCTAGCGTGACTTGATGAATCAATATAAATCGGGGTTTATGGCCTGAAGAGGAATCAGGAACGCATTCCGATGCGCGATTCATATTCCCTTCAATTTCATTTCGCAATTTCAATTATTTAAGTAATTCTGGCGAAATCACCACGCCTGTTCCATCCGAGAGCAGAAAGGCGAATTATAGACAAATATTATTTATACGTGACGTCAATTTGGCAAACATTGTTAAATATTTTATAAAGTCAATTGTTCCCATCAACAGTCAAAGCTAGAAAATAGGAGTGTTGTAGGATTTAATGACTTAAAAAAACATCTTTCGGATTCAATATTAATTATGAAAGAGAAGAAGCCAATGTAAACGTTGCGAGAACTGTTAAGACATCGATGAATAAGTCATTTCTTCAATTTCATGCATTTTGTGCTTTTGTTGTAAGAAAACTGGTGTAAGGCTTCTCTGAACAAACTTATAGTAAGTATTGACAAATACAGACATGTAATGCACGATCATAATATCCATTTAACATGATTCAAATACATAATAGGCAAGTGAGCTTTTTTTTAAAAAAATAGACTTGGATTACAATTCAATGGAGTACGCAATTTATTGTTTGGATTTCATAAACACTAATCGCATATTTGGAGACCATAATGCAGGTTTTCCAAAGTGAGGGATTGTTTATAATTAAAATGCTCCCTGTCCTATTCAAATATTTGGCTTTTCGATAATCCAAAATCTGAAACAGTTTAACTACTCGTGGGAATTCAAGGTTTACAAATTTGAAATGTGTATTTCGAATCCGATTAATACTGGTGGTTTATGTACACATATTTATTATTAAATTGAAACCAATCAACTATTGCAAACGCCATCGTGATGAGTGAATTTTTAGTAAAACTATTTCAATAGTGAATGTCACAAGGTTTTCGTGGTTCATTAATGCTTTCGATGTAGCATCTGGTTTCAATCGGAAAATCCGTCACACTGGTCTTGAGCAATGGCAAGAGATAGCAACATAGTTGAAAACCACGATAAAGTGATGAGCAATGATCGGATTGCTAATCATTGGAGTCTAGCTGTCAGTGGCAAAGTGCCAACAGCCCAAGACTGTAACTGCTTTCTAAAAGGAGTTTCCAAAATAGGATAAATGATAAAAATGAAAGAAAAAAGTTGCTTTTCTTCGTTTGAAATATATTTTTTCTCTCAAAAAGACTACGATCTACAGTATGGTCCTATTCGTTAAGTAGATTCTGAGGCAAGGACCTCGGCTTGCAGAAGAAAATGTATTGTCCGAGGATTGAAATGCGGAAAGATTTTTCACATTTTTGATGTGGATAAAAAAAAAAATTTCAATGGTTTTTTTTAAAAAAACTCAAAAGGCATTGCTTTTGTTGGAGAGGAAAAGCGTGACAGTTGAGTTCCCTTGGGGTTACAAACATTGGTTGGTCTTAAGAAACAATCAATTGAGCTGGCTGCCATTCTCATTAGGGAGCATGATATATCGCTTTCATAGAAAGAAATCGGATTCAATCTGTGGCAAAATGCAATTACATTACACTTGTCACCTTTTGACACATGGCATAGGAAGAAGTGTGCATTCTTGTGAAATGGCACATCGGGAACCGAGGTGGATGTGATAAGGATACAAATTCGTTGTACCGCACAAAACGATGCTTCCAAATAAAGTGAATCACTTTATTATAAATGAGCTCTATCTGAACGAAATACTACAGTGGGAAAGTCGCATTACACTACTAGTGCAAAAATGATAGTTAAAATTTCAAAGAATCCCTCCCACGACCAATTACCATAATTATTACTACGTGGACTAATACCAATTACAACATTTTGAATATAAGGTACCAAACTGCTAGTACAACCAAACCTCACTGCACTGATAACAAGGGGAAATTTATTAAATCTAGTGCTGTCTGTATGAATACCATAAATAAATAAAATTTTGGGCGAACACAGAACGAAATTGTAAAAAACATTGTTAACATCTGTATAAAAATAATGTAGCAAACTGATACTAGGCTTAAAACCAAACCTCGTTGCAGTATTAAAATGAGATATTTTGGTCGCTATTTAAAGTGAAATTTATGACTTCCAGACTTTCTCGAGGTGTATGCTAAAAGTACATTTGCAGACTTTCCAGAATTTACAGACCTGTGCATTTTAGTCTGGCGTCTATTTCAGCATAAACAGTTTAAAGAATAAAAGACACAATAAATTTAAAAATAGAATGGGAACTATACGTCCTTATTTCTATCTCTTAAACTAAGGTAAAACGCAGTTCAAATAATGTAAAATAATTTCTTTCAATCCAATTTCAAAAGAGAAGTACATGTACGTGGGATTCAACTTCCAATGCAATCACCCGTTTTTTTTTTTCTTAAACAATGAAACCTATACAACAGATGAAAAAACTGGAGTCTGGCTACTGGTCTATTTAAATATAGCTGAGCAAACATTACAAAGTCCATCTTCAAAACCAGATTACATGTTTCAAGTTCTCATATGATACTACCGAAGAAACTCGTGTTAGTCCATACAATAGATCAGTTTGAGCAGCTAAAAACTCGATTTATACACAAGAAATAATATTACCAAGTGCTAAAATATGTAATGGACATTTTCTTACTCCCTTAGCTGTTGCTATTTTGACACTTGTAGGCATGGTTTGCTCAAAATCAATTCAAATAAATAATTATTAGATGGCAGATAATATTTGTCAAGAGCTATGACATTTGTTTGAGTACAGTTGATTGCGAATTCATAAAGTTACGTTATGGAAGAAGAAATAAATCTTAAATCCACTAGCGATTCGCTAAGTATATCATAAGCCCTTAAATAAGTAGGAACGGACAGGCGAGAGAAACGATGTCTTGACACAAGGACTTAAAAAGAGCCACATTAAGCCGGAAATTGCTTATTGGGAGTACTAAACAACAAGGCTGACAAGACAATAATGTTTAGCCATCATTCAAGAGAAAAAAAGCTGGCAGGAGGTCAATTATTTAAGAAATTGTAGTTCTACTTTAAGCGCAGCAAATGAACTGGAAAGAAAGGATTAACCAACTAACGAAAATAGCAGCACGATGAATATAAATTAGATAAACGCAGGAAATAAATTCTTTACGAAACGTGAAAAGATGAAGAAAATAAAAATCGATAACATCTCTATTATCAATGATGGTGAGTTGTACAACCAACATTTCGTAACCTTTAGCCCAAGAAATACAGGGTGTCCGAAGGAGGAAATTTACAAACTAAACTGGATCACTGGTGTGTGCAGTGAAAATAGCAAGAAAATAACTTGAAAATTAGGCGATTAATTTGGGAATTTCAAATACAATAAATCGCAAGATTTCCCCAATAAATTGCTGTGCGAACAATGCCCATTTTCATTCGAAAGATTGCTCAATAGTTTAATTGCCTTTCTGTTTTAATTTCAGCGACATACCAGGGATAGTTGTTGAGGAACATATTATATGGTTTGGAATGTATTGTTTTTCCTCGTCATGGCAACCCCATTCAACTACAGAAAGCGGATTTAGTGAAAACACAGCTAGGTGTAATGAAAGTATAAAGATAGAGTTTTCGTATGAAAAACCCAACAAAGAGTCACTTTTTTGTTCATAGTGGGTAAGAAAGGGAAATGTTTTATTTTTCTTAAAGCAGAAGACCTCATGAAAAATGGGGTCAAATGATAGATGCTCGAAGCCGGAAATTGGAAATTATAAAAACTCATTAATAATATAATATTCAGTAAAAAAGAGCTGCACCAAATGCTCAACATCCTAAGAAACTATGTGGTGCCACTAATTTTATGAATTAAATTCATCGGAATGAATTTGTTGAATGTGTCACTTAAAATGAGGGCACTATGCAACGCATGTAAATATATTACGTTAATAATCTTCATCTGTTATTTCACATTTAAGTTCAAAGTAATCTCTCCTATTTTCTCATATGATTTAACATTATTGCAATAAGCTGGCTAAACAAATAGATCATGCTTACCATACGGTGATTCCACTGTATAGAGTAGTAAGGATAAACATGGACTTACCTATAAATAAAAATAACGAATGCAATTAGTAAAATGTATATGGATGCACGTCTGCACATTGCATAAATCCATATATTAAATGTACAATAAGACTATATCAAAACCATACAAGATTAAAAGCACCCACATATTTAATGGCTTCAAATAAAGCAACGTCAACTTAACAGAAATTTTACTGCACAATTTTTCCATAAACCATCAAGTTGAATACAAGATAAAACGTCAATATTGTATGTACATATACTCGTACATGTACATACAATATAAAAAAAACATGAGTACAATTTTTTCTGGTAAGTAATTGGATATCCAAATAAGATGTAAAATGGAAACATTCAATACTATTGGGAGATACGGTTTTCTAAAAAAACAGCCGATGAAATACGAATGATTTATTTACAAAAACAAGGCAAACAATCTTTTATTTTGAAGAAAACCAAATGCCCAGTCTCAGTCAAAAATCTGATTGGGTTATAAGTGGATTGTGAGACACGTATATTGTAGTTGGTTGTGCCCTTCCCTAATATCGAAAATGGCATATATGCAGCCATCAACAATTGATCAGATAACCATCAATATTCCAAGCCAAAGGGGCATTTATGAATGAAGATGGTGCATGAGATGCGAAAAAGTAGTCCATACAACTCATCCAATATTTATTTTGCCTTTAAGCCATGCAAAGTTCTCGTAAACGAAGGCAATGCTCGAAGACACAATAATTCTAGATAAGGTATCGAGGAAACTAGCAAGTCATATGATGCAACATTTCAAATAAATCATCCGCCGCATGTACGCCGACGGAAATATCATTTTGCATCGCAAACAAATATATGCAAATGACGAAATAGTACGCTTCAGCGAGCTTCGGACCAATTGCGGTGGTGCATTTCTATAACAACTTATGCAATGCCTGCACATAGTGAATATACTATTAAGAACAACTGGGTGCACTTGGTAATAGAGGTTCGGGCGATACATCTGACAAATTGAAAAGGAGGAAAATACTTGACGAAAATACTCTATAAAACACTTCGATTTCACGACCATATTTGCCCATATTTTTTATCCACTCCTATAACGAGGGGTTGTTCCGAGTGCTTAGTACGTGGATTTATTGCGAAGCATGATGGAAGCAGAATCGTTAAATCATTAATTATGCACATCCATCTTTTCGAGCAAAAATACCAATTGTTCCCAGATGAAATAAGCATGATTCAAAAAAAAAAAAAACTGCAGCTATGTGAGTAATAAAGCAAATACAAGTTGGAAAAATGCATCTGCCATAACCTGACTAAGGGAAACATTATATTTTTCATCCTCAATACAGAATGAGAACTTTAATAAATAAAACTATGGCAAAATTAGTTTTGAAAGGTTTCTGGCAGTAGTCATTACAACTAAATTGTTGCCTAATGGTACCACAGCCTGATTATAAAATTCAACACTGTTTAACAAAAGACTAGCTTTTTGAAATGCAGTTTTGGCATAAATAG
Organism: Xestoiulus laeticollis; assembly: GCA_034698905.1. Classification (NCBI taxonomy): domain Eukaryota; kingdom Metazoa; phylum Arthropoda; class Diplopoda; order Julida; family Julidae; genus Xestoiulus; species Xestoiulus laeticollis. Next base: position 32,320 of record JAQGCC010000528.1, read on the forward strand.
ATATTCACTTACACATATTCTTTACATATTAAACTAATGAAACATTTTTTTTGAGCAGTTATAGTATGCAAGATTCAAAATTTACATAGACGTTCGTACTTCCTATATTTAACAATAAAACATGGTTTCAATAATGTCCATTTTCGTGTTGAAACCACATTATCGTATAATATGTTGACTACGATACAAGTACATGTACACCAGGTAATTAAATTATTTAAATACGGATAGTGGTCCTCTTTAAATCATCTATTGATTTTCCCATCCGTCTAAAACCGACCTTAGAGAGTATGATCTAATTTCCCTTATCAAAACTAATTTCCCTTATCAAAACAAAAAACAAAACATCTATTCAAGACAAATTCTAAAATGGGCACCTGTATATACTTCTCCTTGTATAGTCTAAACTGTATCCTATATACAAAATATATTATATATGAGGCGTTGAAAATTCGTGTGCTGAATACACGATTTGATTTTTCACAAGAGCTGCATCTTTCATAAACGTGCGTTAGATTTTAGATGGTCTTTAATAATGCCTCGGTTCATTTTACGAAATCCCTGATGTGAACTTAAACCCTTTCACTGCTTTAATTTATCTACTTGATTTCACACGCATAAGCGCATAATGTCACGAATAAAGATAACGTGTATAAGAAAAGCATCACTTTGCCCCACCCTGCTATAACAAAAAAAGTCCTAGAAGGAAGACAATTTTAATTTTGCATGCTTGTTTGATTAGTTCGAGAACCGTGAAAGGAATTCATTGTTAAAAATGATAATAGCACGGAAGGAACCCTGCCATTCCCATTGGCCCTAACTTCCTATCTTACGGTTGAGTGTACATGGGCACAATAAGCAGGTACAGGGGTGCCCAGACTTTTTTTTAATAGCGCTAAAAACGACACTTTGACTGGCTCTTTATGTTGATCACTATGGTAACAAAGCAAAAATATGCATCGTATTATCGTCTGAGAGTATAATGGAGAGCATAAATGGCGACCATAAAACTCGTAAAAGCAATAAATAGGAAATTGGAACAAAACGGCTGAGAATGGCATATTGCTTCGAAATACTATTGCACAAATGCACTAGTAATATCAATATGGGAAAGTTGTTTAATACTAAACAGGACCAACATTCGTTTTATAACACACGCAAGAATGGCTCCCTAAAAATACTGAAACAGAAATGCAAAATCCATACGTGCAGTACTGTTGCATGTCGTGTTTAGGGTTATGGTTCAAACAATGTCTGCATTATAATTTCTGGCAAACCTAGCTATTTTAGTATATTTTGATAAGAGTTTGCAAAACGACACAAAATGCAATTTTTTTACAACGAATCGAATGAATACATTCCCTTTAGGATCGAATTAAGAATAATTACAAGAATTTTTATTGGTAAAGCCCCCTAGTGCATTACTGCAGACTAAAAATACCTAGGTTATTCAGGAAGATTGGTTTTTCAGTATACGTGTACATAAAATTGTACTGCATTGTAACATACTATGAAAATCACTACATGCATATGGCATGAGCAATTATAATACAGAAAAAAATGATAATTGCTCGTGTAACCAGCATGTAAATTCAAATAATGTTGTAACATGCATAAAAACTTATTGCTGGTGCTAAAAATTATATTTAAGCAGCTCCCCAGATGCTGCATGTTTTCTAATTGTCATTCCATTCATAATACCCTATTTGCATGAATTACAATATTAACTCAAAAGTACTGTAACGCTTTATAACCTAATTAATGCTCGGCATAATACCAAGGGGAGCAAGTATACCACTATAAAATTTGTTTTGCTCATCTTCATACGAAAAATAAAATAAATTGATGAGATGGGTTGTCATAGGCATACTAATGTAATTACAAAAGCGATCTGCATGATGCAAATACTCGTTGCATAATTAATCCAAACTGTAAGAAAAACATGTAATTTCTATAGATTCAGGGATAACTGAGTTTGCCATCTCTTGACATTTGTGATGGCAATGTGGAATTAAATGTTATATCATGTTATTTCACTGATAAAAATTCCGCAAAAATGCGTGCTCTAGCCGCTTCAACGAGTCAATATTTGGTTTTTATAAACATTTTCAAACAAATCATATAGGGTTAGTTTTTCACGAGAATTTGCGTGAATTGCAATGTCTCATTTCCGTAAGGGAAAGCTACGAGATATCGTTTCCCTTCCACCCTTTTGTACTCAAAACTAGAGTTCAGACTTTTATAAGGATTCAAAAAAGCTCGCATAATAAATCCTATCAAAAACTGGGGAGCTGTACATGTACGCAACCAGCCCCCCCAAATAGGCCTACTTTGCTGGGATTTTGCGTGAAAAGGGATTTGGAAACATGCTCCGTTTTATTCCATGTTATCGTGCACAAAAATCTTAACTTTTTTTTTCAAATTGATATTCCGCAGAGCAGACATTTCGTGCACTGAAGATATTTTTTTTTATATTTTGGATAATATCTGGAAGTCATATAGGGTCTAAAAAGAGAGAAAGATATGCTCGCAATTTTTTCATGCTATTCACCATTCATTAGAATCGCAAATAGCGAGATGAGTTTCATTTTGGCTTTAGAAAGAGCCTTACACTGCAAATCAAAACATCTTAAATTAAGTGTCCACGAAATAAGATGCAAAGATGCACCTTAATTTCACCACTT
>JAQGCC010000529.1:0-34994 GCA_034698905.1 Xestoiulus laeticollis
GTTTATACTTCTTCCTTTTCCTCCTTTTCCTTTGGGGGTTCACGTGCTCATGTGCTCCAATGGAGGAGCCGCCACTGCTCGATACAAAGCTTGGTCTCAAGCAGCGCCATTTGTGCAACTGTGGTACGGGGGTCCATGTATTTTGATTGGGTGCTGCATCTGCATGCATGCACATTGCCGATGCGATAACATGTCGGCTGCAACCCATTGGAATATTAGCGTGTTATGGAATTGCAAGACGGCACATGCACGGTAATCAACCCTGGAAAATTACATGACCAAGCAAGGAATCTGCAGTGAAATAATCTATGACAACAGCTAAGCGAGTGAACTCTTTATAGCTAGAGCTGGGTCACTGGAAACCATGCAGTGTTCAAACTAAATAAAGGTCAGGGCGTACTGAACAATGTTCCCTTTGTATGGACCCCAAGGTAGATCTCGAACACGTGATTTGCTTTTGTCGTGTAATAGCGCCATCCCTGGACAACTGGGATAATACTTCCACAAGTGAACTGGTGGTGCCTCCAGGCAGCTGCCACAACACTGGCATTGGAGTCATCATGGCTAAGATATGAGGCGCTCAATGGCTGGTTTAGGAGCCCTCTGTTAGAAAGGAGTAAAAACATCACCACCTTATTTACACACACCAACTTGGCATTTAAAGTATTACAGACCTTAGCTCTAATAGGCTAAAAGCATGCGTTGTAAATGGTGGAAGTAAAAATTAGAGAACTCTTGAATGAATTGCATGAAATCAAATAATCTTAGTACAGTTTTGTAACACTGTTCAAAGTGCCTTTTCTCTATGTACATCTGTAAACAGACACTGGTTCATTGGTTTGGATCGTTTCCTGCATACCATTTATCTATTTTAATTTATCAATTTTGTATCGGGATGTAATATCGAAAGCAAAAATTGTAACTTATTAGATAAAATGATTATGAATACATGAACCTTTTGGCCCTAGATTATTAGTTTGTTTAGTGAAAGAAATACTTAAGTTGGTAACAGATGTTTCACATCCACATACTGTAGTTCAATTACAATTTATTAATGACGTTTTTTTAAACCTGATTGTTAGTAATCCGATATTTGAATGGAAATTGTAAACAGTCCAAAGACGTTTAAGAGTTAAATTCTTATGCTTGTATGAGAAAATAAAACTGCATTATTTGTGAAGTTGCACTCCAGTCTTGCCCATAAATCATATTTGGAGTTTTGTCACTTATTCATATGAATACATTGAATCTGTGTACGTGTCAAGGAACATGCTAAAAAAGTTTACGAGCAAATTGTAGCATTTCATAAGATGAGATATGATTTTTCTTAAACATTAACCATAGGGTTTACTACAAGGACTTGTTTCAATTGCTTTTGGGAGATTTAAGAAATGGTAATCACCACTAGATGGCGCTGCAAAGAGCAAGGATTTTGTTTTCTCGGTTTAATTTGTAACTGTTTGAAACTGAATCTTTTTTTTAATGTTTTTTCCCCTCAAATTTCAATATGGTCGTAAATGTTTCATTGCACAAACAGCCACGGTTTTATATCCCATCCCGAAGCCACACACGCTCATGCCCTCCCCATTCAAAATCTCATTTTCAAATCTTAATTTTCCCAGTTTTAATTCACCATTTCACTTCCATAAATTTCAATGTTTTGACCCTCTCAGGAAAAATTGGGACTTTGAACACGAACAGCTGTGGAAATGTACAAGGTTTCGAACCTTCTTTGCAGCGTCCAAATATGAACGTGTATACATGTATATTCCCTTTTACTACCACTGCCTCTTCGAATATCCTTTTTTGGGGAGTTTTAAATGTCGCCTTTGCCCTAGAACGGTTAAATCCCTGACCTAATTTGAACTCTGGGATTTAAATAATGCCTAGTTCAGCTAATTCACTTAATGTAAACCAGACTCTGAAATGAAAACTTATTGGTATGGTACGTCATGATATGAGTTGTTGTACCATACTTCGATTAGTGTTAATCATCAGCTTTTAAACAACTCGTTAAACCCAGTTTAAATCCTAGTACATGCTATGAGCAACCCTCTCAGTAGTTTACTTTAATAAATTTATTGCAGTGATACCTTCAGTGTTGTCACGAAATTTATTCTTAACCTCAACTACAACGTAATATTAAATATTTATGACAGTTATTCGTCCTCCTGTTTTATGTTCATGTCTTATTTTATTTATTTATTTATTATTATTATTTTTTTAAGCTAACAAAAAGTTGACCCCGAAACTACTTTAAGAGGAAAAAATGAAGTGTTTTATGGTTTCTTGGTATTTGTCAGCTTAGTCAGTTGGTTTTACATTAGCCCTCTGTCTATTCTATATTTTGTCTTAGACGAAATACAAATCAAACATTGTATTGCGCGCGCATGCGCGAGTGACGTCATTTCAGTGGCTATAGATATTAGAGGGATTGAGCACGCCTCCCTTAATGCCCCGTCAAATGATTTACCTTAACGAGAACGCATTGGAAAAACATACAATGCTGTCAATGTGGTTAACATTAAGGGAGCATTAAGGGAGACACGCACAATCCCTCTATTTATCCTCATGGGCAAAATTTTAGAAGCGGAATGCCTCCAGCTATTAAATTATGTCTGATTTAATGTAGATCACGTGTTATGTGCATGGTGGTACAGCAACGGCGCTTCATTTAAATGTCACTTGCGTGCGTTGCCATCACTGTTATTTCTGGTTTAAAGAAACATGTTGTTATCAACTTTATAAATTTGGCGCGGTCAAGCATTTCATCCACTTGACGCATCTAGCTTACCAGAATTTGTACCGATTTTTATTTCGTCTAGGACAAGATGAGAATCGTGACCTGGGTTATTATGCCGAGCAATGGGTTTATGGCCCTGCACTTTGGTTTGCTAGTGACATTGATATTTGTTTTTTTCAACGTCCCTTTGCAATGGTCGTTGTGCGATGCTGGCTATGTGCCTAGATTTTTCTAATCCTAAGGTCGTGTCAATATTGTTAATATCTCTGTTTAGCCTTCGCAGGCAATAATTAACAAATATTAATGCTTTTCATGTATACGGAAACCACCTAGGAAATGACATTATAGAGCTTGAGGTCGTGCGTTAAAACACGAGAATGAAAAACATGTACGAGTTATATTTATATATCTAAGGATGACATGTTCGAATTAAAACTAATCATGAACTTCTACATTTGTTTTTCAACGAGGAAATGTTTTATTTATTCAGCGATAAAATATATTGAAACTTCTTCGTGAAAATTAAGCATCTTTGAAATGTTTTTGGTTTAGTTATGCCTTAATGCCTAGTCCACACCAAGGAAACATTTGCAGGAAACATGAAACTTGAAACTGTTTCACCAAACCACCTGCACCATATAAGCATCCAAACATGTGCAACATTTTTTCATGAAATGTTTCGAGTTTCATGTTTCATGAAATTGTTTCCTTGATGTCGACTAGGCATTAGGGCAACATAGAGTACCCCAAGGTGGTCATCAGAGTGTTAAATTGAAAACCACTTTTTAGAATCATCTGTAACACCACGGGGTAATATTTATGTCGAATACCTGCATTTTGTAATTTACAAACGTGAATGCAAGTTATGTTCACCAATGTTTTCTTTTTTTAGACTGGGGTGATTGTAGCGTCATCTGTCGTTCCCTATGAGCTTATAAATATGTCATTTTTATGGTAGATAAAATATAGAAAAACAGATGTTTACGATTACCCTGATGATGAAATTAACGGCAATTGACTGTTTGCTTTGAAAGGTAGCAGGGGTGTAGCAGAATGCAAGATGGCGTATCCACGCTATCTTGCCATTACAAATGCCAGATTTGAATAAATATTTGCTTGAAAGCCATTTTGTGCTTCCTTATGAATTTCCTCTTAGCATAAAGGACATTAAACGAATCCACTTTCATTGGTATTCCCAGCATCAACTGCTGCTGTCTTTTTATTTATTATAGCTAACAGAATATTGAGAAATTTGTGAGAATCCTCATTGTTTATCTTTGAAATAAGGCATGATTTGGGTACTGATTTTCTTTTAATTTTGTAATTACAATTTTGGGTCATGATGGCGAAATAATTTTGTTTTCTGCCTTATTGCCCTTGATATGCATGAGCTGTCTTACTGACGCCAAAAAGCTTTGCTGGATGATCATGTGGACTGATATTATTATTGGTATGAACCTTGCTTTCATTGTAGCATTGCCCATCCGAGCTTGCAGGGCATTGTTACCTTTGTCATGGTCATAGGTTGTGTTGCATCCATTGGAATGTTTTATATCCAAAATGTTGACCATCTGCAGAGGACTGCATTAACTAGAAACATTGGATTGTCCCCTTATTTTCATTTTTTCGTCTCTATAAATGGTCTTTTGGTTTTCAAGATTTGTCATATTTTCTCTAAAGGTTAAAAAAATCTAGTCTGGAACAATTGAAAATTTCATCGTCTTTTGAGTTTAAAAGGGCCTTGAAAAAACCTTGGTTGAAAGTTGGGTGATTTAAATGCTTGGCATTCCTTCCTCTTTAAGACCCTTATGGTCCTCTTCTAGGGCATGCTGCTATAGACTGAAGCAAGTAACCACTTTACAAAACTAACAACTTTTAATATACATGTACATGTCACATTTACAAGAGAGGGCTGTCTTACAGTAATTTTTCAAGTGCCCATTGGATTGCTAATAAGACAAAATGGAGGCGGTGGCCCCTTTTACCAAAACTTGGCATGGCACGTGAAACCTTCTGTTACCTGACTATTGACATGTTTGTGAAAAATGGTAATACGTGTACTACAATGTTTTGATTGCTCACTTCTACACGTTGGTACATAATTTAGAATATTTTGCAGGATGTTCAGATTCATCGTAAAATCATACAAGCGATCATTTTAATATTTTTATGCCTCTATTTCGTTATTGTTCGTCAGAAATGTTTCGGAACCATTCTGGTTTTTGGTATTTATCAGTTTGATTTCTTGAAATGTCGAAATTTCACACACCAAAAAGAACTGAAGACTTTGTTTTGAACTCCAAGGCGTGTTTTCGCGTGATAAGATGTGGTTATCATGCTGACACAGCTGCAAATTGGTAACTTATCACCTACCATACCAATGGTTGGTGATATGACTTAAGAAGTAATGTGAGTCTGTTCAAAAGGTACTTCAATCAGGGTGCATGCACAGTCGTCTTGAAAGTCGGGAATTATTCTTGAAATTCAATTTAAATACTAGGATTCATTTTAAACAACAAAATTGCTCCTTCAAATAGCGCATCCCTCCACATCATACATGTAGTCCAACTTGTGGTTTGTGCTGTTCACAGGTTTCATTGTATAGCTACCATGTTTACGTTCTCTCAGAATTTGATATCTCGTATTTGGTGGTCTTTAATTTATGGGATAAGCTTTGAAATCCTTGATTTTTTTTCTTCTATAATCTGTATCTCTAATTATGTCAAAGTGCTTCATAGATGGCGCTGGGTTGGTTTTTTTTTTTACTGCCATGGAAGAGCATGTTGTCAGTGTTACCTTAATAATTACTGTAATTTTATAATCATCTGACGATTAATGACCTTAAACGTTTTGTCAAAGGCAGCTTATTTTTATTTATGCTACGTGTTTGGTGTTAATAAACAAGATGACGGAGAGTAAAAACAATGCTGAGATTTTTTGGTGGGTTGTTCTTGAAGCAATTTCAATTGTAATCCTCATAGTAAGTGCATTAGCATGTCCAATTGCCAGACTGAATATTAATGCCAAACATTATATTTATATAAAAACAAATCAAAACTTTTTCGGTTGCTGCTTCGTTAAGGTAATGAATGTTGCGCGACAGGTTTTACATGTTCCAATGACCATCTTAAGGTTATCTAAAGTATTAAGTGGACATTAAAGCATAACAGAATGCACGCAAATTGGACTTTTTTTTTGTTTGTCCCAATGGTTAGTTTGCCTTTACTGTTAGCGCCATCTGTAGGCTGTCCACTATTTGTTTTTCACAAATTCGACTTGTTGCTTATCTCGGTTGGCAACGTCCTTTGACCCCACATACAGTTTACTTTGTTTTTTATCGCCATCTTGGGTTGTGTCAGTTTGTTTCTAATTTTTAAAGCCATTTCTTGAATTATTTGCTGATTTGTCTAAGGTGGAAGGACTCGTGTCAAGGAGCGTTTTAACAGTGTGAAGTGCCAAAAATTGTTTGGGGTCTGGAGTTGAACCATCTCACAACCACAGAGATTACATTTAACGTTTTAATCTGAATGTCAACAGTGTTTAAACTCAACCCCAGAACACAGAGGGAATCTTTTAAGACGCTGGCGAGCCAACATTTTTTGTGTAAAGGTTCAAAATTCAACTTTTTCAGATTGCCTTCTTGTCTGAATAGGCATTTCCAGAATTTGAAAGAAAAATAAATTTTACCAAATCGGTCAATAACTTTTGCCCCTTTAGTATACGGAAAACCTGGAATAGTCAGGAAAGTTTTTTTTGCAAAAGTCAAGGAAAACAAGGAAATTCTTTGTGCATACAGTGTACATGTAAGCAACACATTGTAGCTAGTTGAATATTAGTTATCACAAGAATCAAGAGACTGTACACTCTGCCAGTTCTGCATCTATAGAAATGGAGGATTCCCCATTAAAATAGACATTTTTCACACGTCTTCATCTTTTTTTTTTTTTTGTGAAAATTATTTATGAGTTTTAATCCAGATATGACATGGGAAAGCACTTTTTAATAACCTATATATAGGATAGTTTGTATGATGTATACCATATAATGAAGTCAAGGTGCATGGTTATTTGCAGAGCATTCATTGTAAATTGCATTCTCAAACTGCTTGTTCGATTAACAAGGTAAGAATTAAGTTGTTAGGCATATTGTCGTATTTTTGAATTTCTGGTCGTCAGGATGGCCAGGGAAAATGTTTTTTAAAAAAACTTAAATATCAGGAAATCTGAAAATTTCATTTCTGTGGGAACACTGCTTAACAATCTTTGAGCTGAAGATTACAACAAACATATGGTGTACCTGTAAGTTTAACACATCCTGTTAATGACAAAGTGAATGTTACCCTGTACTAAACATTTCGTTATAAATGGAAAAAAAAAACTGAATATAATTTGACCCAAATGTTGTCCATTAAATCGGGAAAGCCAAGTAAGCGTGGAGTTAAATGGTAGCGATAGTATTTATTGCTTTTTTTATAGCGACAGTAATATGGTTTATTATTGTTTATCAATGAGCTTCTTTATTGCTTTTTTCCGTCCTTTATATAATTTTAATTAGACCAAATTAAGTTAATTTCGTTTGATTTGCGTCCTATGCGTTATTAAAATATTGACCCTTTAAATGTTTTTTGACAAATATAATAAAATCGACCATTAAATTTTGTTTACACCCCGAAGGCCTTTTTTTATGATATTAGTCGTAAAATGACCATTTCTCGTCTTGTGATTGAGTTTTTCTTAAGCCTTTGAAGAATTACATCACTTCTGAACAGTTTATTTTCAATAAAAAAAACCGCAAATTTATGTTGCTTGATATAACAACTTGATTTAAATCTAGTACAGCACACTGAAGTTGGATATGATTTTTAGTAATAAAATTTAATTACCGTAAATACTCGATTAATCCCCGAGACACCATGGTCTCAAATTAACCCCGGATGTTAGGGGAAGCCACATTTTCTGATATAGTGTAGTTTCGCGCAGTTCATAGGGGATTTCCCTTATTATTGAAATATCATACCTATTGAATTTATTGATATCAACTTTGGGGGAATAAAAATAATAAACCCCTGGTCAATGATCTACACTTTTAATTAAACCCCGGGGTTTATTCGTGTAATTATGGTATTATAGCGATCTGCATTAAGTCATGCCAAAATATAATGTTATGTCAATAGAATTTTCAACGCATACACTTATTAGTAGGATTGTGCAGGATTCCTTTAATCTTGAAGACATTGGCAGCACTGTTTTTTTATTGCCAATGCGCATGCGTGGGGACGACGTTAATGGGTTTGTGGTTGAGGGGAGACGATAATTTCATTAGTTTAGCATGATATCGCAACGTCTTTGAGGAGCATAACGACTTTTAAGGCGCATAACTTATTGATGCGCATGCGTAATAGTGTTTATCGTTCTCGTTAAGATTAAAGGAAACCTGCTCAATCCCTAAATTATTATGCACAAACAATAATTAATTGACTTCCACTTTAATGAAATTGTCATTTTGATAGTCTGGAGAATTATTTAAAGAAAATTAGCAAGATTATTAACCATGCAAGCTAAAAGCAATGTACGTTTTTAGATATTACAATTAATTTATAGTGTTTTAAATTACACATGTAGGCCTAATGTTCCTTGATTTGAAGTTCATTAATGAACTTGTTTTTACAGGCTTTATACCTACTTTTTTTTTGTAAGTTTTTAATTATTAATGGCTGATTTTTCATTAGCAAGACATATTGCTTTCGGTCACTTAATTATTGTGATACTTGTCTAGCACAAAAAGATAGGATTTAAGATTGGGATAAAACGAAACCTTAATTTGTTCTACTTTTTTTTGATTCTCAGTATTGGTTGGCAACAGCAGAGAGGCTTTGCTAGGGACATTAATTGGTTATTCGGAATACCTAAAAAAAATGGCACGATAAAAAAAAAAAGGAGCACTCGTCCCTGATCCGCTTTTTTCGACACTTTTAACCCTACTTACCCGAGATTTTTTTTACTAAGTTGCGCTATGGCAATTGTGGAGTTAAAATAAGTAAATTGAAACGCTCGAGCCCACTTATATTTCAAACAATTGTTATTTATTGGAGGGAATTTTCTTTCGGTGTTTCTTAAAAAAATGCCACAAAAAACAAATAACCCCAAATGAGACTTGGTAGCCTCGCTCTTGTGTTTTGTTTTTTTGTTTTTCTTCCACTCCCAATTTTCATTACGGTCCACAACTTTTTGCCTCGTGTATAAATAACCCTGGGTAATAGCTAAGCACACTCGCAATTGGAGGCTTTATTTTACGACAGAAACTGTTTTTTTTTTATGCTGTCCCACGGTGAGGTAGTGTACCCCACACTTCTTTTTTTTTACCCCCAAAACTAAAGTAAGAGAAAAAAAAATGTACACGGAAATGGCCACGTTTGGCTAGTGTACCCTTAATTTCGGACGACAGAATGGGCGATTTACGACACCCAACATTAGCGAATTTATAGGGACTACACTGATCGTCACGATGGAAGGACATTGCTATCACTTTTGAAAATTCACTCTTGTTTGCTATGAACCCGTGTACTTTTTATTTGAAAAAATGCCACCTATTCAACTATGTTGTTCTGAGGGTCTGACCCTATGCAAATGAAATTGGACGAGTTGCTCGAGCTAGGCCTATATGGTTTTTGTATGTGTAGGGCCTAAACTTTAGTGGATAAACATGTACAGTGTACATGTATAGACCCCCTTCCTGATGATATTAAAATTGGGTGCCCATAAGCTTGTGAAATTGGAATTACATGTACATATACATTAAATTTGTTTTCACATTGGTTATCACAGAAATCAGGAAATGACACATTTCAGCTAGCCATGCATCTATATAGCTTATAGAATTGGGGAATTCCCCTCTTTTGCATAAATTTACTACATTTTTTATCCATAATGATTTTTGTTTACATTTTAATGGTACGAATATTCGAGTACTTGTATCTCTTTTTTTTAAAAAGTAAAAGCTTAGCTAGTTATGAGTTTAAATTAATACATACAGGTAGTTTTTCGATATTTTTTTGTTTATATTGACATGAAATTGGTTTATTGTAATGCGTTTTGTTAGGATGTGGAATAGCCTACATTTTATAGTACGACTGTACGTGTATTTAATGTTAAGGAGATATTAAGAAAACGTAGTTGTGAATTTTAATATTACCAGTGGTCCATTTCTTTTAATATTAATTGATATACATATACCACAAGAGTTATATTTTATACAGTTTTGAAGTGTAATTTTTTTAATTACATTTCAATTCTGTTTTCTCAAAATAGATTGAAGTTTTTTTTACTATGCATGCATAGCTATGCTTAGTTTTTAAATTACAAGAAGCTACTATATAATGCTGTAGAAGGCATCGATGCCTGTACAAATTATTGCTTGGCGAGATAATTACCCAGTGCTCTTTATTTCGCAATATGTATCCCAGATATTAGTCATTTTTCGAATAAGCCTGATCTGCTGTATTAATGTGGTTTTATCAATATTTTAGCATTTCTAATCTCCCTTGTAATTGTTTTACTAGTTCTCACACTTTGATCAGGCTGTGTTTGCCATTTTCATATCCATGTATTCAGTTGGTTAATTAAGATGGCGTCACTGTACCTAAAGTCCATGTTTTTAACTTCAATTTGATGCGTGCAATTTAAAGGATAAGGAACAGATGACGAGCACCTCACTACTTTTTTATATAATTTTTTATTTTTAGGTTTCGAATTACGAGTTTCTTTTTATATTACTTTCGAATGTAATTACATGATACCAAATATTTTCACCAGTGCACAGCTGGTTGATAGGATGGGCCCTGGGCATTGATTTGCTGACCTCTTGAACCCTGTTTTTTTTCTCTCGTTTTTTTGTGTAATTTTTTAGAAGTTTTTCTGTTCTTCTTTCATTTCGATGTTTTTGTACTTTTTTAGGAATATTTGAGCATCATCTAACCTTTCACAAATAGTGTTAAAGTAAATTCAGAAACCCGCATGTAGGCCTTACTGATATTATTTTTTTTCATAACTAAAAGCATTCTAGCTTTAATCTTCCATCTCGGTTATATGTGTCAACATTAAAATTCGTACAGGTGAATTATAAATGCGAATAAATATTGGCTCAGGAGTTAAAATTTAGCGAAAACGCACAGTTTCCTTAACAACCAATAGGCTATCTACTGTCTGTTTTTGATAACTGCATTTAATTCAAGTTGTCTAGTTCATACCGGTGATAGCAGCTTTTTAGCATTTTTTATAGGGTGATGCCACTATCAAATGGCTGAAAAAAATCCCGTTTTTTATGGCTTGAAAATCCCTAAACAAAAAATAAAAAATTATATGTTAGCGAGAGGATCATAAGCTTTAATTTCATACCACATAATTATGATCGGACTAATTATGTAATATATAGATTGGATGACATGAGTTTTTTTTATAAAATATACAGCTGTGGTGTAAATCAGTTTTTTTTAAAAAAAGATATACAGTATATTGTCCGTGATATTCCCTTTTAATTTGTAATTTTTTTGCTAAATGTAGGCTTACTTCTATTAGCAGTAGGCCCTACTTGTGTTCCTAACATGCAATCTATATCTACATGTAAAATGAATTTTAAATGTACTACAGTAAATACCTGGTAAAGTGACTGCCTCTGCACAGTGACCACTTTATATCAATTGATTTTAGTGCATACAATGATACATGCACATGTATGTTTTCCTTCATAAAATTCTATATAGTGACCACCTGTATGCAATGACCGAATTTGGGCCATTTTTGAGTGGTCACCTTTAGCAGGTATAACTGAATTTCGGCTAGTTTGTTGATATATAAAAACATTTTAAATTTAGTTTGGTAATGCATATTAAGATACACCAAAATGATTTGGAGTTTTTTGAATTTTTTTGTAAATTTTTGTGCCATGAATTCGATTATGTAATAAGCAACTCGAAATTCCAATATTTAATTATTGGCCAAAATTCTGAAAATTGGCTTTCTGATAATGAAACACCTTAATCTCTAAATTTCCTAGAAAAACCGTTTGATGAAAGAAAAGTTTGAATATAAAGTTGTTATTTTTGCTATTGTAGAGATATGAATTGTCGCCAGTCTAGGTTTTAACGCTTCCGGGATTGGTGTAGTTTTGAGTGGGTAGGGAGCACAGGTTCAGTTCCTGGTACCTGGTATGATAAAGGTACATCAGCTAGCTTATCATCGTACAATTTTGGTATTAAGCATACCATATCTTGAGCAATGTCACGAACACACAGATAATGTTCCACCACACATTTTAATTGCCTCCATCGTTATTTTTGATGGGTATCATTGCGCAGAATGTGGTTTTTGAGTATCCCAAATTGATTAAGTTTTTATTTTTAAAAAGGCTAATTACAACTACACATAGCATTACAGCAACAGTATCAATATGGCATATACACGTATCTACATCAGTTAACGTATAAGGGATATCCTAATCACATCTGTATTGCGTGTAAAGTAGGGGAACATTAGTTTAATGGATGAGGCTGTATAGTGTGTAATAATTTTAATTCACCATCCCTATTTGTACCAAGGTAAAAAAAGCGCTGTAAACCTTCAAGAGTAATGATTACAGGGCGTTATTCGACTGTTGGGGAAAAAAAACTGAAATAGTTTTTTTGTTTTTTGAGGGTAGGCCTACTCGAAATGTAGGAGATACAATGTACATGTAGTTTGTCATTCCTGTTTCTCTTAAGAATTCTGTAAGGAATTTTGTATGTTGTTCAACATTCAAGGCAACATTTGACTGTTTTAGGATACTATCAATATTTCACGAATATTCTTCCCATTTGTCAGACCTGTTTAAAGATATGTTGCGCTGAATTGATAGCATAAATAAACATCATATTCATGTTATACATTTGTTACTTTTTTGTTATTTAAAAGTTGTTTATTGAAAAATCTCACAAGGGTGTAAACAGGCTTTAAAATTGTTGATGAAATTCGGATAAGAGCTTCACATATCTGAAAATGATTTCTATTTTGTATCGTTGCACTTGTTTTGGATTGGGTTACTATAGCTAGCCTATCATTTCAGATACAAAGTCATGTAAATCTCTTGAAGACACTACAGTATACATGTACTATAACTAATGTATGGCATGTTCTATTCACCAAATACAGCAGTAAATTCTTAGTACGTGTAATTTCAGTAGCCCTATAGCATGAAAGTAAGTTTTGAAACTGATAGTACGAACAATGTGTATACATGTACATGTATAAGGAGGGTAAAATATTCGTCCTTTTATAAATAGGGTGTTCCACTACGAAAATAAGTTAACAAACTGATAGCACAACCCAAATTTTATTATCGTGACAAAGTAGAAATTTTCGTTGTTTTACACTGTGCATTTTATACCTTTATAAGCAGAAAATTGTTCAATTTATCTTGTTATTCTTCAATACTAAATTTGGAATTCCGTCTGTAATGTAATGTTCAACACCTTTTTTACTTGGGCTTCACATTAAAAATTATATTGTTGTTATTACTTGAAAAATATAAACAAAAATTGTTAGCTACTGTATGTATAAACAGTAAAATCTGGTCAAATAGACCACCTTTGCATAGTGATCACTTTTCGTAAAAATGTCAGGTTTTTAATGTATTATTTTTGATCAAAATTCAATTCAATTGAAAATATACTTGAATTTTCTTTTTAAGGTTTTTTTTTAATTGTTCCAGGGTTCCAAAAAATGAAAATGTAAAACAAAGGGTTTATAATGGGTTAGAAGTTTGAAGAACACAGCACTAGATATACATAATTGCCATTTTTTGCACCATCTACAGTGTTGCCTACATGTATAATCCAATATGGATATACTTCAACATGTGAAATGGAAGGAATTTCAATCATTATGCTGAATTGTATAAAATTGGAGCACCTTTACAATAAAAAGAAATTCTTAAATTATTTGAATCACAATTGCTGTAATTATTTTCACATTGAAGGTATAGGTCAATTAACCAGGGTGTTTTCTACCACCTTAAATTGGCGGCATAACCCAGGGTTCAAGTTACACATAGATTTTAGTCCTTATGAATGGGGGAGGACTTGTTGTTAACCATTTCATAGATTAATTGATGACGTTCACCATAAATGAAATGGTGATAATCTAATAACACGTGTAAATGGGACCATGCCTTCCCCTTTTCAACGCTACCTTACACCCGTTCACCTTTATCAAACGTTTAAAAATTTAATTATCTTTCTTATGTACCCAAAGATAAACTCTGCTACCACATAATCTATTATTTGATATCAAAGTGTGCACTTTTTGTGCTAACTCACTTCCCAAGTAACAAGAGACTCTTGTTCTAAAGTCGTATCTGTTTCAATAAGCTTTTGACCCGTTAAGAATTGGTTAAACTAGCGATTTAACCCTGTTTTTTTCTTATCTCGTATTAATGGGATATATATTTTTTTTTATTGAGCTGCTGAATTTCGAAGGTATTGTTTAAGGAAATCTTGGCTTGACCAAGACTTTACATCAGGTATAACGCTTCTTCACATGGTCGTGCAAATCCATTGTTAATCACTCCATCTTCAAATGCTCAAATATCATATTTAAATACATGTACTGTAAGTTTAATTACCTTTAGTGTTTTTTTTATTCGACCTTCGAGATAAAAAATTCAATGCGTGTATTAAAAGTGCCAAATCTGGAATGGTGTTAACGCATTCATGTATTTAGGGTTGAAAATGTGAGGCTTCGAGCGGGGATCACTTTTTTTTATGTAGTGTCCTGAAATTTCGTTTTAAGGGTGCAACCAAACTTAGTAAAGTCAAGAAAAATGTTTCTTTCAAATACACTGAACTTACAGTAAAACCTGCTAAAAGTGACCATCCAAAAAATGGCCATGTTAGGTCACTGTATACAGGTGGTAACTATACAGAAAAAAATTATTAAGGAAAACAAACCAATTTATGAAAAGTGGTCACTTTAACAGGCTTTACTGTATTACTTTTGCTTTCACATAGCCATGGTTGCTGGGTAGGCCTATACATAGATTACAAAAGTCTAGGAATGACGAAATCATCATAAAAATCCTAATTAGTCAAAATTATTAATGTGTTTTTTAATATACATGTTTGCGAATATTCGTCCTTTAAATACATGTATAGTTGTAAAAGTATATACAGAAAGGATTGTAAATTGTAAGTAAATTTCTGAAATCTCAAGAAATCGTCTCACTGTATTTTTGCCCAATACATGTAGGCCTACATACATGAACAGTATATGTAAAATGTATTTGAATGCTTGAAATTAAACCTAAACAAATTTATTTTGTAGCACTAGCTATATAGCCTAGCCTTCGTTTTGAATGGCTCTGATAAAACTGGAAACAATTTGGAGCCGATCTGGTGCCATTTCTTTTTAATCCGTACAGATAACTCATATTTTTATCTTATTATTTAAGACTATAACGACGAGTGTGTTTTTTTGGTCGCTTATTTTTTTCTCCTATTGCTCCTTGACCCCGTCATATCGCTATAAAATGATGTACATGTACATGAAGATAAATAGGAAAAATAATAATAGAAAAAAAAAAACAATTCTTGTTATCTTTTAATATAAATTATACTGACTAACGCGTCTCTTATCACACAATTTGCCACTAGTAATTAGTAAATCAAATTAAGTTGAAAGTATATAGGCTAATTAAGCGAGGTAGCACGAACAAACTAATTAAAAATGTATTAATCAGTTATTTGATGTGCAGTTTATTGTAGTCCATGAAGAAAGCCAAGTTTGTATAACATACTGGCATTTTGAGCAAATAGGGATTTTTTTTTTTTAAATCACGTTTTTTATACAAATGTTTTAAAAATTATTTTGAAAAAAACAAACATTGGAGATACTTTTTAGAAGGTGTTGTTAAATGGCTGTTAACATGTTTTTTATCTACATGTAGATGTGCATGTATTTAACATTTCGCCATGGGGTTTTGCTTCATGTTTTGCTATCGAGTTTTCCCCCCGAAATTCTCAACGGTCCATAGGGTGAATACCAATAGGGCTGGTCCGTCCTAAACTGACCATTGTCCACCCCAGCTCGCTTCGAGGGGTCCAGGTGGATTATTTTTATGGTGCCTTTTCAACGGTCAAAATTTAGACAAAGCCAACGTAGTATAGGGCTTTATAATAGGATAATTGCCACCATTGAAAGGGGGAGGGGGAGGGTCACAATATAGTTTCAAATTCTTAATTCGAAATGTTAAATGACCCCGTTTTTGTCCCAATCTTCTTCCACTTGTTTTAAACTTAAAAATACAGTGACACCATGTGGAATCTGAAGGGGTTAAAATTAGAATGATATTAGCGGTCACAGGTCACGTCACTCCAAACTGGCTTAAACTAGGAATTTAAGAAAAAAAAAATTTAGCCAAAACTGATGGCGTTAATTACTTGAATTGTAAAAGCCTTTTTTTTTAAATACACAATGGTGGAATTTTAATAGGGTATTGGGATTATTAAGGGAATTTCTATACACATATATGGGTCGAAGTGTGTTGGTCTTATTAAGTCTTTTAATAAGTGTCTTAACTGCAGCCCCCAAATGTGAGGTAGGGAAATTCCATGACCGTTGTCCTAATGATGGCCCGTCCTATATTTATAACTTAATGACCATTGACCAAATTGTATTGTTTTCCTCAGCACAATGACAATCCCTAGATATTAAGTTTATTTATTGCCATATCATTTAATATGTGCAACTCTTAGAATTGTAAGATGTCCAAAAAGCAGCTTGCACACTGCTCAGTGCCCTTTTGGACTCTGACCCCTTGTATCTAAAGATGGGAGATCAAGAGATTTAGATAGGGGACAGATGTACAGGTGGGTGAACTAGAAATTATTGTATTTTGCATTTATTTTTGAAAGCATTGCTCAACATACAATTTTAAGGTCCCTAAACTCGCCTTCTTTCATGCTGCAAGTTTGGACTTGTTCATTTGGTGATTGATCGCCCTTAGGGTCCACTTTTTTGCCTTCGAAGGCAAAATAGGGGTTTTTGAAATCGTTTTCTGGCTCTTGACTCGAAACTGCAGAACTAAAGCCTAAAGTACGACAGTAGTTTACATCTGGAGACAGGTTCACTTACTCCATCTGAAATACAGGGTGTCAACAAATGCCCTACTTGGGTCATATCATAATATCTAGCTCATACATGTACATTACATGTATGTGGGAGAAAATATTTTGAGATAGCCAAAACAAGAGAAAAATATTACATTTTTGATGTGTTTTTCCTATGTGACTATAGTTTTCAGAATATATATTTTTTTCTGCAGCAAAAGGGTGTAATTTGCGATAAAAAGTACATGGTTTGTGGAGGGAACCTTGACTCGTGTCTATATAGTTTGTTTATTAGATTATCGTAATTATACCTTTTATTATGCCATCGTTTCACGCTTCTGTTTACCAGATAGCGATTATTTTTTATGATTAAACAATTGAGGTCGAATTCACTAAACTTTTTAATCATATATATATATATATATATATATATATGGGATTGAACAAAAAGCTAACCAACAATTGGAAATGAGGGACAATGCAAAAATAAGTAAAAACAGTAAAGTTTTTGACAAAAAAAAAAAGCAAAGTAACATCTTACCCCCAGTTTAAAAGTTTGGAAGGACAAATTTAGAAATAAATAGGACGCTAATTTCTTGTTTTCTCAACCAATTATAAATAATCTTCTGCGCTGAAGGCAACGGAAATTATATATTCCTTGGTTTGTTTTTGTAACGTATATATAATATTGAAATAAAATGTATTTTACAGCCATTTTTTATTATATGTATTTCTTCAGCTGCTTCATATCCCAAGGAAAAATGTATGAACACGAAATTGACCTGTTTTGCTGTGCAGGGTTCCCACATGCCTGGAAAACCTGGAATTATCAGGGAAATTGGATCGAACTAGAAGCTCTGTAAAAGGAAGAGAAATTCAATACATTCCATTTGTTTTCACTGAGCCAGTAATTAGTTATCACTAAAGTGAAGAGATAGCACACTTATAGTCTGCTTCTATAGAAATGAGGGAATTCCCCTACTAACTCATTTTGAATCATTTAATTCAGATTATGATTAAGGTGTTCATTTTCTATTGTAAATTTCGAGACACTGTCTTTTGAGCAACAGGAAGTTGATAGGCATAATGTCAAACAAACAAACGATTGTTTGTTTGTTTCAACTTCCTTGAAGTCCTTTTTGACCAACTTTCACACGTCATACACAGTTGAAATTTTGTGTGCAACTCGGTCTCTTGGTGCATTTTCATCTATGAAATTTTTGGTACAGCTCGTTGAAACAATCACGACCGAAAAGTTGCAATTTTACTTGTAGAAAAATGCATTTAATTACTGATGATGTCACGGGTTTTGCTAAGAGACGGCACGAAAAGGCAAAGAAATTTGAACACAGAATACATGTATGTTTGCCAAAACATTAATTTCACGAATAAGCACCGCAGATAACATAAAGCAACGTTTTGTGTGCACCCCTGTATTTGCAAACCACCATCTAAAAGTGTGCCTTTTTGGGTCGTTTATTAAAGTCGATAATTATAGGTCATAATAATTTGTGGGAAAATTGGAAAATAATTCATTTGGGCCGTAGGATGAGGGCTGTAAACTGCCCCTATGTGGGTTAGTTTTTTTTTTTTTTTTCCTCTCTTTGCCATGGCGGGTGATGTACGTACATTACTTGTATTGAAGGGTCAATTGTAATGCCCGCACGTGCCCTTTGTCCTTTGCTAGTAAACACTAGATGACCACGTATAAACCCCACAATGGGAGGGTTTGCCTGTGGATGGACTAATCGTCTTAACACCCCACGCTGTGGTCTTATACATGTACAATTGTTGTACATGTAAATGCAGTATAACTAAATTATAACCATGCAGACTGCAGAGGTTGGTTCGTCAATATGGCGCTTCCTTTACTGTGTTGAAACATCTGTATTACCCTTGAATTTTGTTGTGGATAGACCGTTAGTGCCCTAGTGGATTTTGGTTGTTGAACCAAACCATCTGGTAATTCATGATGCCCCATTTTTGGTATTATTTTGCAATATGCATTGTGTACATGTATGTTAATGGAATTGAAGGATATTTTTGGTTCAAATAAAAATAATAAACCCCGGTCTCTAATAAACTCCTGGTCAATTTTCGCTACTTTTAAATATACCCCCGTGATTTATTCGAGTATTTACGGTATAGGCAAATGTTTATTTCACCAATGCGGTTTAAAACATGTGTACCAACTGCAGTTTGAGTTAAACTTAAACTGTAATTCAAATTCTAAAAGTAAATTACATTTAAATAAGTTGATAAAGCATTCAATGCAGGCATTAGTCTAACTTAAACTTTCTACAACATTCTTTTTACTAATTAAAGAATTTAGTCAAATATTTTTTTTCGTGAAATGTCAAAAACTAGAACATTTAAATATATACCTGTTGATTGAAAATTGCTTTGTGGACACATTTAGTATAGCCTAAGCTCACTAATTGCCGGATGTGCGGCCTCAGCTTCTAGGACCTAATTAAACAAAAGAACATATAGCATAGGTCACTGATACATAGCCTCAAGTATTTTCAACGGTTTTTCGGATTATAATTCGAAAAAACCGTTGGAAATATTGTAGAAAAAAATCGTGGAAGCACAAAGAAAAAGCTATTTTTAAACTTTTTTCCGGATCATGGTCCATATCATAGGTATGTCTTTATTTTTGATCCTAAACTAAGGTTTTTCGGATTATAATCCCTAAAAAAACCGTATAAAATACTTTGGAAAAAATCGTGAAAATCTAAAGAAAATGCGATTTTTTATAATTTTCTTCGGAATTATTAGCCAAAACTATGTGTATTTCACTATTTTTGAATCCTAAACCTAGCTTTTAACCCAGTTTGTTTATGCTTATAATTGATCTGCAATGGCGTTGAGGAACTAACTATAGCGCTGAAATCATGTTTTTTCTTATATAGTAAATGTTGCCAACAACTTTGGATTTGATAACGTGGTGCAATACACGCTTTTGAATCTATATAATGTAGTCGTGTTTTCGTATTTAATAGTTATGTTTTTAGCTTTATTTACATGTATACGAGGCTGAAAGTGAAACTATATGGGAAAACAATAAAACAATTAAGGCACTGATTATTTGGTGATTTGTGATAATAGGCGAAATGACATGCATCTGTTATGTACATTTATGGACAATCTGTTGTCAGTCAAGCTTCAAGATTCTGCTGTAATTTTAAGCCTATAGCAGATTTACACTTTTTGCTTTACATTCATTGAATCTGAAAATAAATATTTTTTTTTTGGTAGATAACGTAATTCATTAAACCAACAAATATAATGAGCAAATGCTGCTGTTGTTACATATACAGTATAGAGAGGAATGTTTCTAGATAACATTATTGCTTATTTTCATTGAGTTTTTGTGTAATTTAAGACCTAAGACGCTTCATATCATTTTGTCTTTCCTTAGCTAAAACTGGAAATAATTGATTTTTAGTAGTTGACGTTGATATACGAGACGATGTGGTGTGTGGTTTTGATAACATAATGCAATAAAACAAGATGGCTGAAAAAGATATTTGTGCTGCACTTGTTTGTTGCTCTAAATTCCATTAAGTTGCGGTATTTAAGGAATTGTAGGCATAAATGTAGAAATTTTAAGGTTCTGCTTTGTCTACATTTTTCTATAAAAACTGCCAAGTGATTGACTTAGTTTTGATTAGGTTAGACTGATAACATCCAGTTAAGATAGCAAAATACCCAACATTACATGTTTCGTTTAAAACTATTTCTTTGATAAAACATATCTGAAAAATTCCAAGTGTTTCACCTTACAGGTGTTTGCTTTATGGTCATCTTGATTTGGGTTTTTAATAGTTGTGAAGCTCTCCAAAATAATATTGCCTTAAATGCACTGAGGATTTTGATAATAATGGTCTTGTAATATTGCTTTAATGTAGGTAACCTTTCAATTCTGATAAGATGATTCCCTGGATATTAGGACCCTATTTACAAACATAAACATAAATAATATGCATAAACCTACAGCTTGATATCGTATATGTATATGCCTATACTTGATATATTTTGAATGCTTTCATTACACTATAAATATGTACATACAAAAAACGTTGGGTTAAAATTCAACCCAATATTGAGTGCTATATGGACATACCAACATTGGGTTGAATTTAAGTGTTACAACCAAATGTTGGGCTAAAGCTACCCAACGTTGGGTAACATTTGGTTGTTACACACATTCAACCCAATGCTAACCCAATGTTGGTACATGTATGTCCATTTAGCACTCAATATTGAGTTGAATTTTACCAAACGTTTTTAGTGTGTATATTATACAGTATTTAAACTAGTAATGGTTTTAAAAATCATACCCTATTTACATTACATACTATTTACATACAATATGAATAAACCCTATAGAATAATGTTATATGCTTGATGTGTTTTCAATTCGTGCACTATATAGTGTATTAAAGATCTTAAATATTCGATTAAACCCCGGGTCGTTCACTGTACTTAATTGATAAATAATGAACCCCGGTTGTTAGTCACATTATCTGATAGAAATAGTAAGCCCCGGTCTCGAATAAACCCCGGGTCACTGAGTATTTACGGTAGTTCAGCTATATAGTGACGGTTTTAACATCGCTGTTTATAAACGGTAAATTTCTTCTGACTGACATGTTGATTAACTGACCATTATATATTAGGACCCTATGACCTAACATGATAACCTAATACAATGCCATACATTACAAATATACATTTAATTAAGTAATATTCAATTGAATGAATTTTTTTTTTTTTAGTTTGTGAAACAGGGCTAAAATTGACATTATTTAAAAACTGAAATTTACTTAATTTTTTAACTTTTTTTTTTTTTTATAGGGCATCTGACAAAAGTACGAATTTCGTCCACTACGCGCAATCCTAATCCAATCCACGTGGTCAATTTTTCTACTATCGGTCTCGTTTGTAGCCTTGGATTTGGTGACGTCAAGCGGTCTGTGTCTGGAGCCAGCCAATGGCGTGCAGCCTAGGCTCCTCCCACCCTGGTTTCGCGCCATTTCGGCAGCCTACCTCTTCGCGTTCGCGTAGCCATGCCATCACAACGCCGGCTTCGTCCACACCGACAAGTTGTACGAGATTCGATCTCTCTCTCTCTCTTCTATCTCTTTGCTTTTTAATTTTTCTTCGTGGCATATTCCAACCCCGTTTGAAATCCTTTTTCGCCGTGTTTTATCAATCGGGTATCGTTCGCTACGCGTCGGTTCCATCTCCGCTCTGCTTTTCCAAAGCTCCCTTTGCTTGCTTACGGAAGCCGGTGTTTTTTTGGAATTTCGAATTTGCGGTCTTTAAAGACCGTGTGTAATGGCGCATCGTCGTCTACCAGCTAACAGTTGTGAATTTTACTTGGATTACCATTCTTTGAGGTGAGTCTTTTTTTATTTTTATTATTATTTATTTGAAGCTTTGCTAGGGTTTGGGGGTTTCGTGCCGGCGTCTTTCGTTCATTCATTCCTGGAAAACGCAGTCGAGCGGGGGCAGGCCGGCGCCGGCTTCTCGGAAATTTGTTGAGATGTGAGGGGAGTGGCGCGAATTCTTCCTATACTCGTGATAACCTGGACCTTTAAATTTTTCAAAAAGACAATT
The DNA here is from genome assembly GCA_034698905.1 of Xestoiulus laeticollis. Taxonomy (NCBI): domain Eukaryota; kingdom Metazoa; phylum Arthropoda; class Diplopoda; order Julida; family Julidae; genus Xestoiulus; species Xestoiulus laeticollis. The sequence goes on from JAQGCC010000529.1 coordinate 22,506, forward strand.
TGTCTACTGGTTAGTTTACGTGCATCTCTGAAATATGAAGCTCGGGTGCTTTTTGTAGTTTTTCGTTTCGTAGTAATTTTTAGGCCATTGATCGCTTTTGAGCGTACGACGCACTTAGCATATGCCGGCTTGGATTTTTTGCTTTTGTGCCGCCTACCCCTAGTAACACCGGTGAATTTTTAGAGCTTCGACCGGCTTTGTCAATTACATTTTCCCCGTGGGACTAGCTTAGGGTACCTTTGAAATTTAAAAATCGGTTTTTGCCACCTGACCCCGAGCATGCCGCCTTTTCCGCGCCGGCGCAAGATGCTCGATGCACGGCTAGGGCTAACCCGGCTTTTACCGTCAACGTAGCTTTATAGTGCATTGGTACGATGCTTCCATGGATAGATATATGGTATTTAAATACATGAGACAATTTAACATGTATTGATTGGAATGGGTAGATGTGCTACGTTAATACAGGCACGGGTTGGTTTTGATGGACATTGCATTTAACGTTCGTTTGGGTTAACTTGAATGGCTATTGGGTTAACACGGTATGCATTTTAACATGTTGATGGGTGGGCATGGGTTACTGTGTTAGCATCTGAGGCATTTAACATGCTAATTCTGATGGACAGTACATTCAAATTCATTTGATGGACATTGATTACTTTAAACGTTGTTAGCACCTGAGGCATTTAACATGTCGGTTTTGATGGAAAGTACATTGAAATTCCATTTGGGTTAACTTTATAATGGCTATTGTGTTAACACAGGATTTATTTTAACATGCTGACGAGTTAACATGAGTAATTTGGTTAACACTTGAGGCATTTAACATGTTGATGGGTTGGCATGGGTAATTTGGGTAACACTTGAGGCATTTAACATGTTGGTTTTGATGGACAGTACATTGAAATTCATTTGGATTAACTTTAATGGCTATTGTGTTAACACAGAATTTATTTTAACATGCTGACGAGTTGGCATGGGTAATTTGGTTAACACTTAAGGCATTTAACATGTTGATGGGTTGGCATGGGTTACTGTGTTAGCATCTGAGGCATTTAACATGCTAATTCTGATGGACAGTACATTGAAATTCATTTGGGTTAACTTTAATGGCTATTGTGTTAACACAGGATTTATTTTAACATGCTGACGAGTTGGCATGGGTAATTTGGTTAACACTTGAGGCATTTAACATGTTGATGGGTTGTCATGGGATACAGGTTTAGCATATGGGACATTGGTTATGAGGGGTAATAAGTTTTAACATGGTGAAAGGGGTTGGCATGGATACTGGGTTAGCACATGAGGCAGGGTAATACGTTTAACATGTCGATGGGTAGTACATTTAACATGAGATATACTGGTTTGCATGGCTAGTGGGTTAACACATTAGACATTAGAACGTGTTGGTTTTGAATGCAATGTATCATTATCCATCGATGCCATCGTACCGGTGACTATAGAAACGTGGATGTGTGTTTTTAAACGACGCTTCCTGACACCCTCATTAAAGTTTCGGCACATTTGGGTGATTTGTTTAAATTGTTTTTAAGCGACTTGTCTGGAAACGCCAAATTTGGTTCACCCAAAACTGTTGCCATTGTACTGCTGCTGCTGCTGCGGTCTTTTGACGCTGCGAAAAATCGATGTCTGCGAGCGGGATTTATTCGTATCCTAAATAAAGATCTAGACAAGACATGCCCCCGTTTCGTCTTAGGTAACTGACTCTGAAAATTTTTTTCGCCCCGAATGCAAGCCGCTTTTTTTCTTTTTTTTTTTTAACTGCAACTGCACTGCTGTAGGGATTTAAAAACCGGCCATTTAAAAATGTCCGCCGCACGCCTTATATACGTGGACTAACCCGACCCTCGACGGGAGGCCTCTGGTGGCCAAGGGAGGAAAAGGGGGGTGTTTTTTTAAAGAAATTAAGTAATGTAGTCATTTAGACATTTTGGGTGGAACAAAGCAGGCTTAACGTTAGTGAAAAAAGTTTGGGAATGACTGTAAAAAAATATATGGAAGGAACAAAAGTCGGCGGAACTTGTTTTCCGAAAGCCCGAGGCTGCCCCCTCACCCCACTCGGTTATTTCCTATTGACAGCGTGGAGAAACGATTGTTTGATGGATAGTATTTGTAGACCCCCAAGTTTATAAAAGTCTAGTTTCTAAAATTTGAGACTTTGGGATTTTCTAATAGCTGCCTGCTTGAGAACAGATATTTTCGGGCCTCCTGGACTCAATTTCGGGGTTGCGGGTGTAAATAACGGTGTAAAGTTCATCTTCGCGGTAAACTTGATGATAATTGCAAAAAACCGGCGTGTTTTTAGGTCGAAATCGGTAGATTTAAAGAGTTTTTAACTTGGGGAAAATGCATTCGCCCCGCACGCGCTAGACTGCAGTGCGTTTCGAAATTCGGTGGCCGCGAAATTTGAATGCAAACGCCTACTCGTTTTTTTACTTTTTTTTACTCAAAATTTAGAAGAAAGTGATTTTAAATATATATTTTAAAGATAATTGGGTGTTTCTATGTATTCTATCTAATATTTAAATTTCAAGTGATTTAGGGTTGTATCACTATACTAAAATGAATTTTGGCGTTTGGACTCGATAGTCTATATACGAAATTAATTATTATGCCTGATTCACATCTAGGCGGACAGCTCCACGCATGCGCAAGGCGGACAAAATCCGCCTAGATGTGAAACAGGCATAAGGGTCAGGGAAAATCTATGTGACAGCCCTTCTGAATTACAAAATACATTTTAAAGGGTTTCATTTCTACCCCTGTTGTTCTCGACTTTAGATCTCTTTAAAAGATGAACTTTGACAAGACGTTAATTATTTATTATGGTATTTGTATATATTTTTTTTCCTCAACGTCTAACTTTTCGTTCCCTGCATTTTCTCGTACTCCTAAAATAGCATCCAGACACAAGAGCGGAGCTTTTCGCTTTAAACCCCCTGTACGACGGGTGCGACTGCAATTGTCGTCGCCGCCATCAGCATCATAAGAGTTGAAGAAGAGGAGTAGGAGTAGTAGGAGGTTGTTGAAGAGCAATCGTGTGTTGATCCAGTCAACCCAAAAAAAGTAAAGATGATCAAGCTTGATCAGTCTAATACGAACAACGGCGAAACCATCTACCTGCGAGATCCGACCTTGCCCGAGACGGGGGCTTATGGATTGACCTACTCCAGCAACCCTCCCATAACCATGTACGGCACCACCCCAGAGGAAACGAAAGAGAAACCGGAAATTCCAACACATCCCTTCGCCCCAGAAGGAGAATCCCAAAAGGACCAGACGACCTGCGACAACGACACAGAAGAATACCTAGACGCTCTGACCAACTACGTGAAATTCACTGAATTCGAAGATTTTGAGATGAACTGCTTGAACTACACTGAATGCAAAGGCAGCACGACGTACTACGTTACCCCTGGACTTTGCGTCTCTGACGATTACGTCTCCTCTGACGATAGCGTCTACTCTGAAAATGACGTCTCGCCTGGGAGTGTCTCCCCTGTGAGTGTCTCCTCTGAAGATGGCGTCGACTCTGGACTTTGCGCCTCCCCTGCAGATGGCGCCGACTATGGAGCTTACTCCTCCCCTGAACACGGCGTCTACTATGGAGCTTGCGCCTCCCCTGAAGATGGCGTCGACTCTGGACTTTGCTGCGCCTCCCCTGAAGATGGCGTCGACTCTGGACTTTGCTGCGCCTCCCCTGAAGATGGCGTCGACTCTGGACTTTGCTGCGCCTCCCCTGAAGATGGCGTCGCCTCTGGAGCTTACGTCCCCCCGGAAGATGGCGTTTGCGACACAGATGACCCAAACTGGAATAAAGATGGCCTGGTCGATGCTGCCATCGAAGATATCATGGTTAACTATGACGACATACTTCGCGGTAAAGATTTTAATCTTGAGGCGATGTTGGATTGTGTGTCAGATAGCCAAGATGAAGATTTATTTAAGATGGCCGAGGATGATGAGATGATGATGGGGGAAAATGTGGTGTCAAAGGTGTGCCAGTCAAATGAGAGTACAGAACAGACGTTCATTGATGAGAAGGAGGCCGATAAGAATCCGCTTATGCGTGGAGGAGAGGCTTGGCTTCACAACCCAAATGATCCACCGCCGGACTTGATCACGAAGTGGACACCAAGATGGTGTTCTCAAAAGGATTATGATGATGATCCGGATGTTAGAAACAATGTGGATAAAGATTTAAAAAAATACATGCTCGAACATGAAGAACGGAAGAAGCAGTCGGAGCCCGTCGTGGTTTGCACCCTATACAGCGAGCACTACTGCTTTCACGACCACTGCTACCACTTCGTCGATGGAGTGACACAACCCCGCAATTCCGGTAAGTTGTTGAACACCTTGTTATATTTATCATTTCTTGTCTTTATATCTATCTACGTTTTTGTTGGTCTGTTGAGTTGTGACACTGCATGGGCAGCAAGATACCTTTCACACAGCAGCCTTGGGCAGGGTGCTCGCCGAGATGGTGAGCGGGTGGTGTTATGGCCACCTCGGTGACATACGACACGGTGCAGGCGATCCTATTAATTTGCATGTCACGCGATGTTAAGTCGCCATTCCACCACACGGTCACCATCTTGGTTGGCGCCCTGCCATTAGTCGGCTGGAATGTGGTGGCATTCCAGCAGCGGTCAATGGCAGGTTGCCCTTCGCTATGGCGAGCGTGTGGTGCTGTGATAACTCGAAGGCGATTACATGAACCACATGTCGTACACCATTAAGTCGCCATATCACCACTCGCTCGCCATCTTGGCGGGTGCCATGCCCTTGGGTAAATGCAGGGTAGATGGGGAACATGGGTCAGGATGCTCCAATAAGGGCCGTTCATAAAGGACATCTTTTATGACCCCATGCTGGCTTATCAAATCGATAATCTCCAATTAATCCGCGGCATTTGAAGTCGAAAGTGCGAATTTATTTATGGAGTGTGTATTATTATTATTGGTTACTTGCTGGGGAAATGCAAACAGGAACTTCCTTTCCGGCAAGATTTCTGGGCGACGCTTTCTCAGAATTTTGGAGGAAAATGTTTTGTATATATATACATGTATATATATGCTGCGACTGTAACGAGTTGTTGCTGGTTCTGTCATTGAGTGTTTGGCACGACGCATCCCTTCGCATTAATGCCACTTGCTTTTTAGCTTTTTATCAGCAGTCGGCCACCTTGAGACTGAGCGACTCCCCGAGTCAACCCGTGACGTCATTGGTGTTGATTAGCATGCTCGGTGCTATGCTTCATTTGAATGCCTTTGTCGAGGATGCGTGGTGGTCTTGGTGGAGTAGACTCGCTTATAGTTTTAAACCCCCCTTTGGACCATCAGCGCCACCTGGGGGGAGACTGTGACGAGATAGTGAGGGGTTATTTACGGGCGTCGTTAAAACTTGACTAGACACTCGACTAGCCGGGGAAATTCCAGAGGTTGTAGGCCTATTTTTGGAGGAATCCCGCCTTGAACTTTGCATTATGGGAGCGGAAGGGAAGGGTTGAGCAGCAGGCTTGAATTGTAGGGGGTTGATGTAATGGATGGACGACCCCCCCCCCTCTCATCCCACGTGCTGCTGATAAATCTGGGGGACGTCGAGAGCTGATAGGGCTATATAGTGTGTGACTTGATGGATGGTGAGACACGTGGGGCATTTTGGGATGGGTGATGCCCGCAAATTGAGCGATGGGTTTTATGGGCGACCTCTTAGCTCTTAATCGTGTCAAGGGTCCCTTGCAAGGATTGCTAACTGATTCAAAGCCGGTACAGACCTACTGTTTTATTAAACAAGTGTGACCAGTATGATCTTGTAGCTTAACGTCACATTTGATGTTGGATTTGTAGCGCCATAGGTTATTTTTAGTGACAATTAAGTCTTTCAGGATGATTTATTCATGCTATGCTGAGCATTTCCGACCTAGGGAAGCACTTCCTCCTCCCACACCAATTAACCGGGGAGAAATTAGCGCAAACTTAATTAACCGGGCTTCTAATTGGGGCATGCGTGCCATTTGATGGCATAATGTGAAATTAACATTGCTTGTCAACACCTCCTAGCGGCGAATCAGCTTTTGACATGGTTTACCCAATTTATAGTTAGTGCTCATGTGAGTCGTCACTAGGAATGCTGTAATCATGAACGTGCCTATTGTACCATGGGTGTTTATTGCTATACATTGTGTGCTGTTTTAAGAATCCGGGGGAAAATCGTGTCAAGTGGGATTTCCCCTTCGTACGATACGAGCCCGAATAATTTGGATTTGATACGTGTATTTGATCGAGGGTTTTAAAAATGGCCCCCAATTTGACCCTCTTTACTGCTGCAGTAGACGTCTTACGTAATGCAGTGGCGGGAAAGCGACCAGCCAATCAGAGGCGAGCCACGTGGGCGAAACGGCGGGAAAACGCTATGGCGCTTCCTCCCCTTTCCCTGCGCTGGCTGCATGAATGGAATGCGCCGGCCAACTATTGTTGGCGTGCATTGGGCTATTGACCCACATTTCGCTGGCTCGGGCAAGGGTTGAACGGGAGGCAGTTGTTTGAAGGTCACACCCCGTCCGGCCCCGAGTGCTGCTTCTATTGCGTGCCTTGCAGTGAAATGTGGCGTTATCCAGCTGCTTTATTTTTTCGATTGTTACGCTGGGCTAGCCCCGTGGAATGCGAGCGACTACTGGGCCGGGATAATCCGCCATTAGTGGCCCAATGGGGTTTGGGTTAATAGGGGGAGTGTGGCATGGGTCAATCGTTGGATTAAACCCCGCGACGTGAATATTTGCCATCTCCAAGGCCTGAGGAATGTCGAGCCTTTTCCCACACCCAACACAATTATGCGACTGGAATGCCAAATTTTTTCTCTCCCCCCTCACGTGACAATGGATTAAATTCACGCTCGGCAACCTGTGAAATTGAATTTTTTTTTCTGCCTTTTTCAGTGTCTGAGCCCCCTTGCTACTTAATGTACTAAACATTCCGTTTGGTGAGATATCCTACATTAATAATAGTACGCGTCCAGATTAATTGGGGAGGTTTTAATGTTTAGGCAAACCCAGCACAAGCGTTCAATTTTTTTTAATTTACTGGGGTAGGCCGCCATTAGTGGTCCAATGGGTTAATAGGGGGATAGGCTTAGGAGCATGCATGTGCTTTGGATAACTTTTGAAATTAATCAGTTTGTTATTTGAGGAATGAACCCACAAAAACAAGCTGAATTCCCCCTGTGCTAAAACACAAGAAACATAGAATTCTACATCACAATAGTCATTAATTCTATGAAAATAGCACATGGCAGCTCATTGAACATGTTTAGTAACGCAGTTTGATAGATAGTTCTTAATTTACGGGTTGATTAAATGCACACTTGCAATAAATCTGTGTGCCTCCATAACCCATTCTTCTTATCCAAATTAAAAAAGCTGGGTGCAAATCGGCGAATCGTGAGCTTTTTAAATGGCTCTCTATAGCGTGTGTTCGTCCAACTGCTGTTTAATGCTTGATAAAATGGAAACTTATGACAAAAAGCACCTTAGCGCTTGGATTGCTTTTAAAACGGTGCTAGCGAAAAAATGACCTTGATAGGCACGTTTGAGATTTCGACTAGGTTAAATATTGCATTGTATTTCCATTCTTCCTTTAAACCTTAACCTTGAATGTACAACTCGCTCGTGAAGAAATGGTGTTTTTTTTTTTTTTGCGGTTGCTAACCAGCTGACGCCTGTTGATTATTTCCATTAGCTGTTTTTTTTAAATTTTGATAACAGATTCTTCTGTTTTTATTCTTTGTTGTCTTAACGGGAACTTTTCTAGCTGTTTTGGATGACGTCATGGTTTTAATCTGTTTGGAGAAAGTGTTCTCTGGGAATAGCTTCTCTTTTTTGATTCTTGGTAACCTTCAAAACGAGTCCAAACTTGATCCCTATTCCCTATTTCTCCAGCTGTCACAACATTTATATGGTGCCTGTTTAAGGCCCTTTTGTCCACGCTGTGCCACCTGTTCCAAGACTTTTTTTTCTCTCCCTATGCATCATCGATATACTTCCCCTATTTGTTTACCTAATTGGCAAACATTTTCTTGCGGGACAAATCAAATTATATTTTTTCAATGTGAGGTTGATGGGGCATGTATGGATATCATTATCATGAATATATATATATATGCACCTTGCAGCAACTGCATGCTTGCCAATTCAACCAGGTGGGCTAGGCGCCCCAAGGACAGCCAGCTTTAGGGGTCAATACTTGGTTAATGACTGCGTGTTACAATCTTCGCACGTTTCAATGATTACTCGCTTATGTCATGTATTTAATCATCGTAAAGTCAAGTACATTTTCTTCCATGGTTTTCGACCACGCTGTAAAATTGTATTTACCAACTTCACCCGGCGATGGCGTATTTAATGGCGAAATTAAGTTTCAAAATTTGATGCCGGTGTGTAATTATTTTGAAAATACAATGTATCTCTCGGCACGTTTTTGGTTAATTTTTGGTATGCATTATTTATTACGATAAGCCATTTTTTCCATGAATCCATTGGTTCAAGCGCCTTTACTGCTCGCACCACGTTTGCATATGCAATTTCTTACGTTTTTATTCTTGGACTGTCTCACACTATAGCATTGCAAATTGAGTTTGTGAACATTCTAATACCACGTGGTGCATCATGTCAGCAATCAAGGTGTCGTCGCATGTATGACATAATGCATCTTGTGCAGGTCAGCGGATGACATCATCAGGACAGCATCCTTGTTTTAATGTCTGCACCATGTTAACTACGACATGCACAACTGGGAGATGGGCCATTAAATTCGCAGTTTGCTTTAAAACACGGCCACGTGTTGGCACTTATGTAAGGATTTTTGCTTAAAAATAGAGCCCGGGGTTCAAAAATCTTGTTAGGATTGTGGCCCTGGCAATGTCATGAAAATGTTCCCTTTTTCAATCTTGCATAATGTCAACTCCATGGGGGTTGAAATGGTGCGCTTGTTAACGGGCCGTTTGCTAAATGGGGCTATAGGCCAACTTTTATTTTCGAGTTGAAAGTTATTCACCTGGAGAAGAAAAAAAAGCCTTTTACTGTTTGCTTAGGATGTTGGTTCGAACTCTGGGACTAAATTTAGTTTTTGCTTCGTGGACGGGAAAAGTTATAAAAACCCGTTACGTGAGATTGCGAAACAAGTAGATAGTAGCCAAAATAACGTTGCCATATTACTTTGTTCAGGTTTTAGATTGGTGCTAAACATTTTCATTGTAAAACTACACATTTTTATGAAGGAAAACATGCACTACAAACGTTTTGAAAAGTGGTCACTTATACAGTGGTGATCACTTTATCAGGTTTTACTGTGCCTGGAAAACCTGGTCAGGGAATAATGACTTATTTGAAGTTTTGGAAAAAAAACAGTAACGAGGAAATGAATTATTTTGTAAAAGACAGGGAAAATATAAACACAAATAACGTGATACTGCACACTGAGACAAACCTAGCATCTATAGCATTTGGGGAATTACCCTTTTGGTACATTTTAAGTTTTTAACCAATTTTTTGTACATCGTGATGATGGTCAGGGGAAATGGTTTTAAAAACTGGAAAAGTCAGGGAAGTTCATTTGTGTGGGAACCATGGCATCCATTTACCCCCATTAGTAGCATGGCTTGCTAGCATTGTCGCGTGTTGTGCGTGATTGCCCCCTACAGGGGCAGCTTATTTTATCACGATCAAGGTGTCATTGTTATATTATGTATTGTTCTCTCGTCAAGCAATAACCTTCGGGTCTAAAAGCATGTCCCCGATATTTCTGTGAATCTATTCAAGGGTTTATCATCCCCATTTTTTTTTTTTTTTCTTTTTTTTTTCCGAATACCCCGAACCCATTCTCGATTAATTATGGGCCCGTATGCGTATTAAGCTCACCCTTTCTCTTCTTTTAACGTGGTTCATTGAAATCGAATTTTGATCCCCATTCTTTTACCGATTCAACATTTGACGAGCGACAGTATACAGGGACCCGATATAACTGGGTTGGTCGGATGACGTCGTAGGTGGGGGGTGCTATTTGAATAGTAGGGCAGCAGAATCAGGGTCGTCTGCCTTTGAGCTGCTGCGGCAGTGGGGAAAGTCATCGGCGTTCGTTGGCCCCGTTTTCTGCGTTTTACCGATCGATGAAACCCTAAAATCTGGGCAGAAAATGTCTGCATGGGGTTGTACCAAGTGTCTGGCCAATAAATCGGGGATGGAAAGACGATGCAGACGCCGCTTCTGATGATGCTCATGCGGACGTGATTTGGGTTAATCTTGGATGGAAATATATAAATTTTTATATTATTATTTTGGACCCCCTTCCATGCAGCGAGAATTTTGTTAGGAAAAAAATAGTACGGTTTACGTGCATATATGTATATGCTTTTTCGGTATTCCCATAGAGCTTACTGTGACGCACGTTCCCAGGTATCGTAAAACGATGAATATTGTATGCCTGCTCGAAGGTTGACCAGTGGCGTATAGCGAGTGTAGTTTTTTATATTACTTTCACCTATATTTTTACGTTAATCTATTCCCTTCTCCTTGTCCATGGCCGTTAAACTGGTGCACCTGAGCAAAGCGTTACGTGTCAAAATTATGCCAGTGTAAATACTACTTTTCCACCCTCTGGACGCCTGAAGTAGTGTATTAAAACGATATGGCGTATCAACGACGACTTCATACACATTCGGCTTTATTTACACGGCAGTAAATGTTGCATGGCCATCTAAAACCACTTTTTGGGGATGTTCAAAAGTTTGACATTAATCATCATTAAGTGGTGATCTTGATGTCTCGGGATTGGCCTAGTCTACAAGAAATGGGCAGTTCCCCCCCTCCCCCCCCCCCCCCTTAACATTAGTGTAGTTAAAATTATCATTGATGTTCTGTTTTTTACTGGTCACTGGCTGGATGCATGAATTTTTGAATTTCTTGGCAACGTGAATTTAATGACATTCCAGACCCGTTATACTAATCCTGGTGCAGCCTACCTACATTTTGCCTTGGTATGAATTAGTATATATGAAAGCTATACAACATTGCTCAGTATTGCAAATATGGGTGTCTTGCAGCCCATGCATGGATGGAATGTCAAGGGCATTGCATGACACTTTATACTAAATTAATTCTGCTGCAACAGCATCATGTTTTACGTGTTACTTGTGAGTTAGTAGGTGTAAGATGCATTGCTCACTACATTATTGCAAATATGAGTAGTGCAGCCATTGCATGGATAAGATGCCATTGACATTGCATGGCGTTCCCGCCACTGTCTACTACAATGTATAGCCCTGGTGCAGTCTAGCATCATCATGCTTTACGATGTTTCCGCCAAATCGAAAAATCTATACTTTGATTTTTTATCCCCCCCTCAAAATGCTACTGTCCCCCCCTTCGTCTTCAGACGTAGCCTTCCTCGTTGCCTGTCGTACTTGTAAAAAAAAAAAGGCACTGGGGGTGCGAATGAGAGATTGGGTTCTAAGGAAAGGGAAGCCATTAAGAGTAGCGAAAGGGGGAAACCGACGAATGTAGGTTACAGCCTTGCCCTCGACATTCGTCGGCCCAGTTTCCAGCCGTCTGAAGCCGCCAGTCGATCGATACGGGGCCCCCGGGATGCCAATGAACTCCATCCCGGTGCAAGGGAGCCACGGCGCAGGCGCACGCCTACCATGCCGTTAATCCGCCTTTTTCAAGGGCAGCCGCCAGCCGGTGCGACTGACCCAGTGATGGCATGGGAGGCGCGCGCCCCCTTCCGGTGAAAGGGTTACGCAATTCAATGCTGTGCCACCCCCACGTAATAGCTGCCACTGTTTAACGCTATTGCAACCGGGCTCTTTTCTATGGGGGTGACCCTCCTCGTTTTTTTTTAATATATATGCCTGGACCTAATGCAACTACGTCATGCTTATTATGCGTATGCATAATTTGAGATCTTGGATTAGCCTAGTTTTTTTTACCCACGCAATGTTTTGTTATAGGCTTGTTGCCTTATTTTCGTTTTTGGGATTGGAGTAAAAATAGGCGTTGGTGGATGTCGTGGCTGGAATGCCATTTTTGCATACAGTTTTTAGATTTGTTCTGTAATCCTGTTTTATTTTGTCTAACTTACACACACATGTGTATACACATGTTACGTGCGCGAAATACGCAACGTGGTGCAAGAATTTGAAATTAATGCCATGGTTATTTATATCTCTGGAAATGGCTATTTGGCCTTCATTTGCTAATACTACATTAGGTCCGTAATCATATCGTGGTTTGAGTATAAAAAAATTTCAATGGTTTTTATTTAGAGAAATAAATATGTTTGGGATATGACAAGATTACAGATTTGCTTAAGGGGGAACTGAACTGCATGTTTTGCTATGGGGGAAATTTTGATACATACTTTTAAAAAAACTACTTTTTATAATACAAAAATAAAAATTGATAAAAATGCAGTATTT
>JAQGCC010000530.1:0-34991 GCA_034698905.1 Xestoiulus laeticollis
ATATGTAGTTTTGGTGCTGCCACATACTCACACATTTGGAATTCATTTTAAATAAAAACTTTCTACAATAATCTTAAAGTTCAAATGTGCCCAGTGTTCAAATATGCCCCACTCTCCCCTACTATAATGTCTGGAAATTAATTTTAGCAAATAACGCCGGAATGAGCATACAAGTGTGCAATCAGGCCTATACATGTATGTAGAAAGCGACCATCTGTTTTGTGGGCAACTTTTGCACGCAACTCTTTCAAGCATTTTGGGTGACGTGAACATCATACTGTGTCACACACACAGCATATAGCATGTTATAATATAAAAGTGCACGCCAAGCCAATTTGGTTTTCTTGTTGATGTCTATAATTATCATGAAAACAAAATACATCCTCTCTTCTATAGAAGAGAGAATATAATGAATTTTGCACACACGGTCTTTCTGAAGGTATCTATTGAACAGTCTTCGTGCAAGTTTCAAAGTTTTAAGGACCATTTAAAGAATGACGGTGAGATGGAAGACGACGTAGGAATCAGCATACATGTAATTAATATAAGATGTTCCGAGGTATCACACAACCAATACTTGAACATGTCCCCCTTCCCAAATAACAAATTATAAAATTTAAAAAAATTTAAAACAAAAAAGATGAATCTAAACATTTTTCTAAATATATATATATAATATACATAAATATAAATGTATATATAAAAAAAACTTGTATACCTGACCATTTTTTTGTTATCAGATTTTCTAGAATTAAGGACTTTTAAAAACCTGTATGAACAACAGATAAATATAGCCTAACAGTATTTAACTGCATTGTAAAATCAAGTTATAGAATGAACGAACTTTTACATTTAATTTTTTTTTAAGTGCAAAATTATATGCAGTTTAGAAACAATCATGGATTTTTGATAAAAATTCGAAATCACGTTGAAATAAGTTCTGATCAGCAATAGTTTAGTTACGAAAATAATTAGCACACGTCAATCGATACAATTGATTAAAACTGATAGGAAAGCTATTTTCCGATAATCCATTGTGAAATGTATTATTTGAAGCAATTTTGAGTACATGATACCAATACCTACACCACCAATACACCTACAGTATAGGTAACACGTTTTATGGTGTTGAAAACACATTTTACTGAAGACCCAAAATAACATTATAATTAAATATCAAATAAATAGGCTGCATGTACATGTTGTCTAATCAGTTGCATCACAATTATTAGATAATTATTGTACGTCACTTTATAGGCTATTTTATATCACTTCTATAAGCAACAGTAAAATGTCCATTAAAATACCAAAAAGCATCGCTACTCTTTAGGTGGCAGGAAATGCAACAAAAAATACAGCCATATTACAATTTCAAGGTGAAATAAAATGAATATCATAATTAATTTTATACATTATCCTGAAGTAATAAAAACTACAGTAGCCTATGGCCTAAATTTAATTAACAAACACTGTGGAGTCCCAATTCAAATCAGACGTTTGGCATTAGCTGCATGCTTACAACTCGATTTGCACGTTTTAAATAAATGACTCAAATTGCTATTATAATTCGACATTATAAAAGTTATTAAAAATATTATTATATTTATAAGTGTTGCCTTTGAAATCAGTTTAATATGGATGTTCTTGTATGGATTTGTGGATGCCATGGTGCAAATGCATGTATTACTGTACCTGTTTATCTCTTCCTGTTGTTTTATGAAGTTTCGCTTGAGAAAAAACAGTAAAGCAGGAAGTAAATAGCACGATGCATGCCTTTATAGGCCTATACTGTATGTGCACACATGTGTAAAATCCCTACCATTTATTGGATATTGATCTAGTTTATGATGACATTTTTAAATATATTATATGGGCGGCCATATAAAAACCAGCAATGGGTTCCAACCGAGAAGAAAATTCCAAAATTATGTTCTGAAAAAAAAAATCAATTTAAGATAGGCTTATGAATGGTATTAAAGCAACATCATGATATATTCACAATGAGTTTAATGGAAACTTTATTATTTCATGAAAAGATAAACCACATTATGGTGCACATGTCGAGGTCATTTGGTTTATTAATGTCATGTTATAGGATTTCAATAAGATCCAGGTAATGATGGAATTTGGGAAAAAATTAAATCCAAGGAGAATCATGATTGTATAGTCATTTCTGTTATTGTACAGTGTGTATATTATAAAGATCGGGAAGTCGTCAGTTTTGAAAACTACGTGCAGGTTATTATCAGTCGAAGCTGCTATCAGTTATTGCACTTACTCAATTTATATCACACGTGCACAGGTAACATCTGTCACACATCTGCCTCAAAATATTACTTTCAATATCTATCACTTTGCATGTGCTCTTTTCGAAGAGTGAATGACTGACAGCGTGCCCTTCTATCAGTTCAGGAATGATGTCAAACATGTGGGGTTTTTATAAACATGAATGCAACTCTTCATACTAAATTTATATGATTAATCTCAGTTATTTAATGGTAATTTCTGATTTCACGAGATAATTAAAACATCTAGGCTACAATAATAAACTTTTGATAGTCAAAGAAGGTATATCATGCATACTTTTGCGAGCATTTTTTTTTAAAAACATTTAACTTGACATATAACCTACATGTAAACTGTATGTATATGCTACTGTGTTTTGTTGTTTGCATGTTTCAAACTTTTTGAGATCCCTTTTGACAAACTTTCACATGTCCTATAGAGAGCTGACATTTTGTGTGCAGCTCAGTCTCATGCATGGCATATTTTCATATATCGAACGTAATTATTCCATGTACTTTAAAGGAATGACAACTATAAATCGCAATGCACCTTTCAACACAGCCATCTGATCACAGATGCTCCTATAGCACTCGCGAAAAGGTTGTTTTATGGATGTTTATTTCTTTAATACCCTTATTTAACGATACCCCTGGACAATGATAACAAGACTTTATATGTAGGACATATAGTTCTGAGTATCGATAAAACAAGTTTTAAGTATAGGCGACTTGGGGATAGGGTCCAATACACCATCTTTGTGAAATTGAATGCCACCGGCTTATCTCGCCCTGACATTGACAAACTTTTAGAAATACTGTATAATTTCGAAAAATACACGAAATCGATATACATTACTCAGAAGGACGTTATTTTTCGTTCCCGAATGGTCATGTATGTATAAATAGCAAAATGATGCAATGATTTTGTTTTGGAGATATTGAGATTCAGAATACATCTAAGCATTCAATAAACACAACTTTTACATTAAAAATTATCCATGAAACATTACTTTTTGGTGTATTTCCTAACTCAATATTTATTAATATTGCTACACCAAAACCTGTAAATAGCGTCACTCTACATTATATAGCCTATAGCGCACTACCTGGAAATTGCAATACCTCATACATGTACTGTAGATATGGCATGGATCAATTTTACAGAAGCAGCAATATCTGAAAATTAAAATAGCACTCTCCATCCAAGTTGCACAATTTTTGGCTTGGCCCCATTGGTTTGCGCTATTCACAGGTTTTGGTGTAGCCTACACACTATAGGCCTATAAATGGCATTTAATAGGACGACATGTATCTGTAGAAACAATGTTAGCGGACTAAATAACTTTTTCGTGCCGTATATACATGTACATGTAAATATCTTTATTGAAGTTGAAGAGTTACAATTTCATTAGTGTTTTAAGACGAAATAATTGGTAAATGTATAGTGACCTAGAGCGGACAGTACGTTGCACTTCTTGGCCAATCATAAAACGTCAATTTCGGATGAAATCCTGTAGACTATTCATACGGAAGCGTAGAGCGGACATTGTGTCATGCTGGGCAAACAAAAATCGTTATGATCTGCACCTCCTTAACCAGATTTTTTTTTTCCAAATTTAGACTAAATAGAGACAAGATAAAATTCGTTCACGAAATCTATACGAATGCATACAATTTTCTACACTGGTACTTTTGACACACACTGTAGAGTCATACAACCGTGTGAAGTGCAGTGTTGGGAAGCCGGTACTTGACAAGCTTTTTCATACAAAGGATGAAACCAAGGTGAAACGCAGAAGTGAAGACCAATTCAACGCTTAATACAAGCAATGGGTAAAGAGGTGGCCCCAAAACGCGAAAAAAATACAGTAAAAATAAAAATTTTAGGTTATTTTAAAGGGAACAAAAATTGATTAAATCCCTTCCTGATGGAGGGAAGGCTTCCCATATCGGCACAATGTGATAAAACATGTGCGTTACAGAAGACCGCATTCAGAATAATTCTAATTAAATAATGTACTGCAGCAAAAAAATATTTTACGTGGAATTTTTATTGGAATTTAATATTTAGGACCATGCTACGCTTAATAACGAAAGTACAAAGAAATCGAAACCTACCGCAATAAGCGACGAACGATATGCTATTCTCCTGCTTTTTATAAACGAGAAAATCCTATGGCAAAAGATGGGTCACCGTAGAAAACTGCACGAAAACGAGGTTTTAACACTTTTCTGGCATTCTCGTAATTTTGAAGGAAGCTGCTAATATCTACGGTCGATACCAACACGCGACCCAATTATCGCAACTAAATAGCCGTAGACAAAGTACGCCGATACTAGCCCCCGAACGAGGCTCACTGCCAACACACAACAGTGGGAAATACGGCACTGTCGCCGCAGTGGAAAAAGCGCATGTACAAGGCCGGGTGGTTTTGGCACGTCGGCTGCTCTTACCTTTTACGGAGACTCAATTGGGTCTCACCTTCAAACAAAGGTAAACTATCCGTTTTACAAGCGTCATCCAGTTTTCCAAAAGCTCTTTTTCATAGAAAAAAAAACTCCAATTGGAGTGTAATTTTCGGAACTTGTTATTTATGTGGCAATTATTACGTACAGGTACATATATATATACATTTTTTTGGATTATTTTTTTTAGCGCTGTTCGGATAACCTGCATGGCCCACACTGATTGCATGAAATAATAGTTGATTAATTATTTTTAATGGGGCGTTTTTAGATAATGTATAGGTTACTTTCTTTCCTAGTATCGTTCAATTGCAAACATTTTAAAATATTGGACCAAATGATTATTGTTCATTTGGCCCAATATTTCAGAATGCAATTATAGCTATAGAGGAGAGAAAGTAGTACATGTACTGAAGATGTACATATATGTATATACATTTATTTAAAAACGCACCCTTAAAAATAATCAACAATTTCTTCAGTGTGGTCCGATTATCCGAACTGCGCTAAACAAAATTATTCCAAAAAAAATGTACTTGTACATTAATCCACATAAATAATTAGTTACGAAAATTACCCTCCGATTATTGTTAGGATTTTTTTCCATGAAAAATTACTTTTGGAAAAATGGATGACGTTTGTAAAACGTATTGTTTGCCATTGTTTGAAGGTGAGATTCAATTGAGTGTGTAATATAGTAAAAGGGATTAGATACGGGATAATAATTTTTGCGAACATTTTGGATATTGTAACTTAGGCAAATATATATTACACTAGGGCCTACACGAAAAATGCACATTCCCTTGTATCCAATTATGTTTTTACAAGCAAGGGAATTTATAGTAAAATATCTGAAGTTCCATATGTTGAAAAAATTAAGACTTTAATAACTTCATTTGTTGAATCAAAATTATAGGTATATTTTAACATTGTTAGTATGTACACATAGGCCTTATATGAGAAGTTTATTTAACTTTACGATTTTATATACATTCTAAAATGGCAAATTAGATATTGGTGAGCTGGTACTATGCTTTATCATTACAAGATCTCGAATTAAAAAAAAAAAAACAATTCTTCAATGCAGATTGATGCTCTTGGAATAACCCGCCTTTGATAAAAGCACGATATGTCAAGGCTTCCGTACTTTATATTCTACACTCAACTGCGCATGCGTAATAAACGCTCAAATAACGTTTGTTGCGTCGCGGTTTCTATTCTGTCATTTTTGACTTCTTTATATCATTTTATTTCATTTATTACGTGGTCAACGAATCGAAATTTTTGAATCTATTTCATTTCAAGGAAAAGACAAACTAAAGAATGGTTATTTTGACATCTTTCCCACCTCCATCTGAAGGCGTGCGCATTCTTGAACCGAATACTGTGGCCCACGTGGGACGGCGGGATTTGGGCAAGGGTACACTATATATTGCTGAAAGGTAAATAATTACATGTTATATTTTGTAACAACTGTTTGTTAGTGGTAAAGTCATCGGTCGGATCAGATGTTAATGTTATAAACGGTTGTCAACTGACCCAGATGGACTGTTACTTTGTTGTAGTAGAATTCTGCAACCGGTCAGCTAGGATTATATACATGGCGTTCTTTGCCCTTGTATATTTATTGTGTGGTTTTACGGGTTTATTGTGTGTGAAAGTATTGTTTATCCTACTTTAGCCGAGTGTCTTGGGTCAGCGATAGGAGCGAAGGTTTTTCTTTGGAATATCCAGCTATTTCCCTACATGCTGTGTCCAGAGATGCCAGGGCCTATCCAGAGGAATGTTTGTACATGATGATTGATGCAAACTTGGACGAAGGTACATGCAACATGATAAAAGTCATGCACTGAATTTCTAATGACGTTTTGACCAGAGTTCTAAAACATGCTTACGCTTTTTAAACCACCAGGTAGAGAAGAACAAGAAGCCGAAAGCACGGAGGAACAGCACGAATATGACGATATCACAGAAATCAGATTTATACCTGACAACAAATCAATCAGTACGTGAAATTTGTGCTAATGGTTGTTAGTTCTGTAGATTTTACGGAGTTTATAATATTTGTTATTGCTGTTACAGTTGAAGCTCTATTCCATGCCATGACAGAGTGCCAGACTTTACATCCAGATCCAAATGATTCAGTTTCAGATGGTAAGATCAACAACCATGAAGAGATAACGTGATAACCTGCACCTTTTTTCAAATACAAAGATCTAAAAATCTAGTTTTTATACTTTTAACTTATGCTCCTATTGTGGGGTTGAAGCAATATTTAATTACATGCTCGAAAATGTCGAAATTTGGAATTGTGCAGTTATAGCAGTTGAATATTTTACTTTTAAATTTAATCGGTTCAATTACAAAAAAATAAATTTTAATATTAACTAGGGCTGTACCGAATAAAGCATTATACCAATATACTACCCAATAATAGCAATTTAACCCTACAAGTATGACATTGTGTTTTGAAAATTTGTAGAGGATGAAGACGAAGCTGATGGAGATGGTGATGGGAATGAATTCGAAGATGCCATCGATTCTGGGATAAGCAGCCATTTTCTTGCAAGGAATGGAGGTATGTAAATATGTGTCGTCTTGTGTGGTTGCAAGTACAAAGTCAATATATTTTTTTTAATGTAATAGATGGCCAAGGTGACGGTGGAATCGAACCAATGGACGACAGCCAATTTGAAGATGCCGAACCTGAACATTGAGAATCTGAACGTAACGCTGCTTCAATGAAGTTTGCATGGTAAAAAATCTCAGATCTGATTATTTTCATAATAGCAGACTTCGCCACATATGGAAAGTATTCACATTTGCTTTTGTCATTTTCAAATTTCGTTTCTTAAGCATCATAATAAATCATCCACAAGCTTATGTATATTTATAATTAATAAAATCGTGGTGTATCAGATTTCTGTTCCACATATTTGGGTCCCTAAATTAACACAAACCACCAAGGCAACAGCATCAAATAAAATAATAAGCGGACATTTTTGTACAGTGTGAACTCTGCACCTAAATATTTAACAAATATGCCAGATTTGAGTTTAAAGGTTTAGTTAGGTTAAGTTAGCTCAGCGTTTATTGGGAAAACAAGAAATATACATATTGACAAAACGAGTCAATCATTTTGAATTCCATTTGATTCATAAAAACCACTATCAGAATGTATCTCGATTGGTTCCAACAAGTTCATGTTATCTAGTAATTCGGTTGAGTCAGATTTGAGAGCTGCCATGTCCTCATCAAGGTGTTGAACTGAAAGCAAATTGCATAATCATCATGGTTAAAAATCGAGGTAAAGTCAGTGAAGAAAACAATTTAAATGTAATATCTTACACCCAACATCCATAAAACAGTTATCTACATCATGTAGCATGCTCAGCATGTTTTGGCATTTATCCAGCATGGGATCCAATTTTTCTTTTTCTCTGTAGCTAGACACTATGCTTTTGGTTACCTGTTATCAAAGAAATTTTAAATCCACGTCAAATAAAGATAAATTTCCCCCAACACAATTTCTATTATCGTATGGACATTACTGTTCTTATTTGCATTTTCAGCATTTCAATGTTTTCATCTAAAGCACTTTCATCAATTGTTCGAAGTTTATCATCTCGTTGAACCTTGTCTTCAGGAAGCAAGACGGTTTTGGGTATGCTTAAGATATTACTTTGTAGATATATCTATAATGTACATGTATAATATACATGTATTAGAAATATCAAACTGAGAAACAGGTTTTGGCAAATTGCTTTCTAATAACAAAATGCGTACCTCTAGTTTATCGCATATTTTATCCAAGGATTTCATTATATCGTCCCTTAGTCCTTCACATCCCTTCCGAATATCATCTTTGCCAATATTTTCATACTACAATGAAATTTAGCTTTTGGTTATTTTGGCGTAAGTATGCATGTACATGTTCACAATTCGGAGTTTACCTTCAAGATATCACACAAGAATGTGGAAATTAGAAATTCATAAGTATTGCAAACAAGAATATTTAAAATGCTGTTTTTATAGATCTCTAAAGAATTCATGCATAACATTTACCAATTTTAGACCTTTAATAAATCCTTATAAATATGTACTTCTGAGATATAACTAGCAAATGATGATTGGACGTTTCGTAATATAAGGCCAATTTGGGTTAGATTAGGTCAGGTTTAATTAGGTAAACTTAAGCTATGTTTTTTTGCGCGCACTTAAAACCGGGAAAGCCACTTGCATCAGTAGGAACGTGCAACTAAACACGCTGCGAATTTGTGTTTTCCTCCAAACTGAAAACCCTGGCGCATAAACTTGTCAGTGCTTTCTAGAAAGAGCTCTATTCAAAGTTCAAACAATTTTTGTAATTAAGTTTTTGTATAGAACTTGCCCATGGTGCGCAAGTTCTGCGTAATAGACCCGATCAAATTAAGGCCAACTGTCATGCAGGACGTGGAATGCTGGCATACAATGCGATGAGCTCTGTAGGAAATCAAACTCATTACTTTTGTGTTTGGGTCCACTATGCATTCCGTTGGACGGATTGCGCACTACACAGCGCAAAAAACCTAGCTTCAGATTTGACAACTTTTTCGAGAACCACAGAAACATAAATGTGAGCACTGCATATTTTTATATAGATCAGTCCAAACTTATCACATTTAACATCCATTTCGATTGGACATCAATGGATTTTGAATGATACACATGAAATTTCTAATTTTATACCCTCATACTTGCCTTTTTCACCAATGTTCGATATGTCATTAAGACTGCCTCGTCTACTGCAGTACTGTGGATGTCATAAGCTATAAATGCAATGCAGAAAATTTAGTGATAGGGTTTTTATACAGTAGGGTTTTATAAAATGTACAATTGTAGGCCTACTACGATTTACATGTTAGGTAGGCCTACCTTGGTCAATGACAGAAGGGACGGTAAAACCGAAAAATTGGGCCTCGTACTCCTGTTCGCGTTCCTCAGAATGCAACTGTTCACTAGAATTCATATTGAATAGCACACCACTACAAAATCCGAAAAGACAACTTCAAAAAAGGCGCAAATTGACATAACCAACAAAGGCGTCTTTTCTTTAGGTACCGCACGCTACCACTCGCCTTTTCGTTTCTGCTTGTGACGTCACGGGTAGCGTGGTAGCAGCAAACACGCTACCACGGTCCGGAGGTGTCCTGCGTGTTTGTGTGTTTGTGACGTCACGCGTGCTACCACGAGCTAACGCGGGTACCTAAAGAAAAGACGCCTCAAGACAACTTTCAATGGAGTTTATTGAATTGATGTTTTGCTCCTCTTATACGAATGGCTTCAAAGTATGCTAATAAGCAGCATGTGCCACTCTCCGTTTATCCATTGAGGCATCCCAATATCATGCCAATATCGAGCCCAATATGCAGAAAGCACTACCAAATCGATCATATGAATGAGTATATTTCAACGACGCTTTTGCTAACGGCATTACTTGTATTAAAATGAAAATGTTAAAATTTGGCGCATTTTTTCGTTTGAAATAGTACGTACATATTTCAAGAATATTTCAAGTATGGGTAATTAATAAAATATATATTGAGGAAATTAAACAATAATTAAATTAGGGTTAGAAGTAGTCTTGGCGCTCTTTTGCTGCCAAATTTATGGATTTAATTAGATTTTAGTGAATTATACATATTATCACAAAGTTCAATATTGGCACAGTAATTTATTTCAATTGCGCGAAAGCGATTTTGTTTTAACAAAGTTTGATATTTTGGAGCATGTTTGGATGCCCAATTATTCAGTTAAAAATAAGTTTGAATTAAAATATTCTTATGTATGAAAACGGCACTTAAAACCTATAGTTAACTGGCATGTGACTAATCAGGTACATGCATTGGTTGATACGTGTACGCCGTATCTTCTATTTGTCTTAATTAGGGACAATAGAATGTACATTAATTGGAATGCTTTACTTTAATAGTGAAGACATTTCAGGGGATTAATACATGTGCTGTTATCAAGCATGCACCTAGTGTATGTGTGTCTATCGATCAACTTAGCTTTCTAGTTAAAATTGCAAAATCTGTTATTCTCTTTAAATGTGGTGATGTCACGCACCATAACCATCACCGCCGTAGCATACCAGGAATTTGTCTTAGGTAAGATGAAGTTAGTTTCTTTTGTTAAAGATTTTTTTTTTGTTATTTCTTTTGTTAAAGATTTTTTTAAAGGAATTTAGTCGTTTTATTGCATTTTTTTATAACAACCAGGTCGCTATATTACATTGCTCCTCCAAATATCTACATGTACATGTACACTGTATACGCAATTCACCTGCTCGTGCATGCCATTTGGTTTTTGAACAAGGCTTTCGAGAATCACATAGCCATGGTTACACGATATATCCTATCTCTAGGAATGCTAAGCATTCTTCGCATGCTTTGCCAACATCAAGAAAACTATTGGAATTCAGTGTATTATCCGTCCAGTAGAAGACGCTGCATGTATTCACAACGAATTATCCATGAAAGTGCATTGGCCGACAGCGATGGAGTCAAGTCCGTGTGAATAACGCGTGTTTATGGCGTCTTTTGCGAGCGAAATAGTGTGGAGGATATGGGACTTGAACCACTGAACTCGTATTTGATCACCTTCGTCTTCTATCAATCCTGTATTCCCTGAAAATGCATTACAACGGCTTTTAGCTGTGAACACGAAACTAAGGGAACTTCTTCTGGAACCTATTTTACGACGGTTGTGGAACAAGTACAATGTTCATGGGTGACAAGGTCAATCACACGTTCTGCTTTTGAGACAACTATCATCAAATTCAAAAGGTAAGAAGACTTACCATGAATAAAGTAAAATTGCTTAAGTCTCTAAACTCTTACTGTACTAAAGAATGACTGAAATATTAGATACAGTACACTTAACCAATCTAGTAAGACTCATTCTAAAAGGACCAACTTAATTACCCTTATTTGGAAGACCCCCAGACTGCAATGAGTATTAAAAAAAAAACAAGCATTAACATATTTTCTTCAAGAAAATGCAATCTTTTTTCCAGGAATTTCATTCTTTAATTTTAATTGTTGAAATTATGGAGAAATTTCACTTATTACTGATATGTTGCACAAAATTTGATGAAAGAATGACATTTGCTTTTTTGTTTCATTGAAATGAGGTTTACTTGTGCTCACAGTTTGCTTCATTGCATCTGAACTTTTAAGGGGATTTTTTATCCCTTAAAATTTTTCAATTGAAGATAGATGGTATTCCATCCACATTCATTACTTGAAAACAATATGCCATATGCACCTAATAAAAACAGCTTACAACCTCAAACACGAGCACTATATAAAAATGCATATAGCTTATATATAGTGAACGGTATAACTTCATCAATAAGATTTTTAGACAGAACAATGAATTTTTAGTTATGCTCGTGTGTAGGCCTTTCAAGACTTACAGTAGCTTGTCTAGCCTTGTAAATCTTTAGTTATACACTGTATGTCATTGATGCTATAGCCAAAAAACAACATAGCCGAAAATTGATGAAAAATAAGATTAAACTTGTACTTTATCGCTCTTTTCATACGTTTGTAGCAAAACTTCAAAAGGATAATGCAGAAGAACTAAGAAATCGTGTTGACTTTTATTTTCGCGCTGCCATAGGCGAAATTGTGGGTTATCCACCTTGGTGTATGAATTATTTGTGGCACGTTGTCATCTCATTGATGCTTACCGGTGGCCGTGTCACAAGCATCATCTGAAGGCGTAAACAACTTCAGGCGTTTACATTGGGAACCAATGTCTGACTGACTCCGTTCTAGCCATGGTGATGTGTGTGACTGCATCACCATGACAACAAGGCCAAGGTATGGGGACGTGAGAAAAAAGGATTTTATAGTAGGTTGGAATAGAATATTTTCTTAGCAGTGTGACCAATGCAATCAATCCGACAACACAATTAACTGTTAAAACATTTAAAATGTATTTACTCGTGTAAGGAATCCACCAAGAATTTAAAGACATTTTTGGCAATTAATAAAAAAGATACTTATTAACTCAACATTGCTACACACGATGTTTGATTGTGTATGAAAATGATTGAACACAATGAATAAAATGCATTCTATGAGTAGAAATAGTTTCAAATATCAAATTCTATAGCGGGCTAAATAACTTTTGGGACGAATATTGCTGTACATCCTGACAAAGTTTAAAAAATTACAATTTCAAGATTAAAATATTTCAAATACACGTTTAAACATGTAACCTGTACATGAATCACTGCATGGATACCTTATAATGTAGACATTAGAGGGATTGTGCACGCCTCCCTTACTGCCCCGTCAACTGATTTACCTTAACGAGAACGTATTGGAAAAACATACAGTGCTGTCATTTGTCAATATGGTTAGCATTAAGGGAGGCGTGCGCAATCCCTCTATTGATTTATAAGGGGTTATACTACTTCTATAAATGACATTTCGTGTAATAGTTCTACCCTTGTTTCGAAAAGTACCATTTTTTTTTAAAAAAATGCTCCAACAAATTGCGATTAATTGGCCAACAGTTTTTAACATTAATTTGTGATGGGTTAAATTTTTCTTTAATTATCATTGACTGGCACATGCAGTAATTAATTAAACACATACATGTAGGCTATTGTGAAAGAATAACTTGTCTGATGTCTTTACACCATATAACAGTGTTGTTTTCGCGGCATATGGCAATATTTTTCACGGGTAAATCGAAATTGGGTTTAGCTTCATTAACGGATTTGACTTTATTTTACATTTCACTGCAAAGCATTTCCAAAATTACAAGTGACATTTTAAAATTTGAGTTTAGGTATTCCTGACATATACGAGAATGTATTTCGCTATTGGCTACATGCTACGATTTCCATGGGTTTAAAGTAATCCCAGAGGATGCATAAACTTCGTGAAGAATCCATTTTTTATTTTCTTTACTGATATACGAGCGTATAATCTCTTTAATTATGAGAGCCGACAAATCTTTTCCTTGAGCGATATCAATTTGGGGCTCTTGAAAGATTTATTTTCTTCCGGGAATAAGCATTAGCTCGTACTTTTTTTCTTTTCTTTTTACAACAACAGCATATTTTACTATATGTATAGACAGCATCCTCTTGTTAGATGCTATGGAAGTGCGTACATATACAGGTAGCTATTGCAGTTTACAGTGGTTTATAGGCATTGTACTTCACTTTGCTTTTTGCACAGTAATAATGAAAAACACGAAAACAACATCTGAAAATTTATTTATTCTGATATGTTTCTAGAAAGCTTTCATTTATACTCAAAGTTTTCTAGGTTTGGATAGATTTAATAGATTATATGTACATGTAGATGTATGCAATTAAATTTATTTTTATCCCCACGTTGAAAAATGATTTTTAGATGTATAAATACTATTCAAAAATACACATCAAATATAAAATGATGTTTTAAAAATGGAATAAATAATATATCTTTTATAACATATGCATATAGTAACTTTCATCATGAAAGTTATTATGCATTCATTTTAGATGAAATCTCTAGTTATGACTGATTGCGGATAATATTTCAAATTCAGTGTCTTCGATGTGCTTTAATATAGGGCCTATACAACAAAATATGGTTTTGGCTCACATGTATAATTAAATTTGTATACGGTTAATTTTCATGTGTAGCTAGGCGCTTATAAACTTAATTAGACTAATTCATTTGCTGTTAAAGAATTCTGCGAACGTTAATCGATTTTAATAATTCAAGTTAACCTAATGTACCTTTAAGAGAGTCTAGACTAGACAAAATAGCCTCCCATAGCATACTATGTAGATATTTTTAATCCCAAGGTAGTTTATAATCTATGTCTACCTCAGATTACAATAGCTCAGGCTCTTGTCTGTGAGCCACTTCAGATGGTTGACCTTTCGACATCAAGCGATCGGTATCATATGTTTAAAAATTAAAGGGATTGCCTTACGTGAACTTTTTAAGTCAGGATATTTGATCGACAAGTGCACTGATCCCCAAATAAAATTGTAAAACTAAAGATATACATAAAATATTAATCATTTTACCAGTGCTTAAAAAAACGAAGAACTTGCATGTGCTCAGTTTTGCATGCACTGCTGTGGCTATGAAAGTTGTAGGTTATGAAGGGAATTTTTTTTTCATTTGAACTCGTTAGTAGCATAATTTATATTTAACAATATAAGCAGATGTATTACTATGTACACGTTTACGTTGTTAAAGATGGTGTACACGCATTTTTTGTCGTCAGTTTAGAGTCGTCAAAGTTTCTGTATATTTGCATTTGTTTTGTCGTCTTTAGTCGTCATGATCATGCAAGACTGACGACAAAACATTCTTCACTTCAGATGTATTCTATAGTATTGATCAGATTTTGTGTGATTAAAAGTGAAATAAGAACTTGCATGTGGCGATGACCAGTTTGAATGTTTTCCTGCAATTTCCAAAACCTTCAAATTTCGGACATGATATATTGAATTGCATGCCAATGTCATAAATCAATGCTTACCGGCTATAGGTATACATAAATGTATGTTTATAACTTTAATACGTGCAGACAAATGTTATTGGGAGGACCTATGTTTTAAAACTATAAGTAGGGGTTCTTCAGACTAAAAAGTTAAGCTAAAATATAGCACAAAATTCGCATTTTTAGTGAAAACCAATAATAAAAGTTATTATTGTCTCGATCATTAAAAAATGATTATCATAGTGCGTATTTTTCATAATTTAAGTCTCTTATTTACATGCATGTCTATCCAAAGATGACATGGGTTTAACTCGTGATACTTTCTAAGTTTTCAAAGCAGCTGGATTCTTGACGTCCGTCATTTTGTCCTGATGGATAAAGCTGTGAGTTTTATGGTCCTAAATCCTTAGAGTAAAGGAGCAGGCTGTCTATAATCAAACCGGGTTTGGATGGATAGCAGTGACGATGTTGCCCCATTCCATGCAACTAGCGTGAATTCCGGATTTTCATACTTATGAATTATGCATTCGCGTTGCTGCACTTTTCATAAAAGTCGCAGCAAGGCCAGAATCTTCGTTTTAAAAGATGGTAGATACTGCATTATAATTTCCATTACACGTATTTGCGTCTTGTATACAAGGCAAATCCAGGCACAGCGTTTGCACCAACTTTTAGCATTCGCTTTGCACTGACAGCGGAATTAGATGCGAATACGCGCGCTGCACTATGTTAAGTGCATTTTAAGCGCGATTGCATATATCTAGCACACTGTTCACAACAGAATTAAAATCGATACTTGGTTGACGTTCAAGCCTTTTGAAGCTCCCAAATATGGCACTGCTAACATCCTACAGGATTTCGTTATTCTTCAATGTTTGTATTACTCCCAGCATTCGCATGGGATGAACGCATGTTTTATCTTATTTATATGCATTAAAAAGAAATTATGTGGGCGTTTTTTTTTTGCACTCTTTTTTTTTGTTTTAAAACACCAAGAAAATGGTTTTGCGTGGTGCTTTTCACATGCATATCTAAAAAATGTATTAATATTATTCATATGAAAGCTGTCTGTTCTTGTTGCACGAAGTATAATTGGTTTTAAGAAAGCTTATGTGTTTGAGATCAAAATTATTTTCTTCTATAAAATTAACGCTTCCAGTGTATAACGTTTGAAATTCTAGAGTTATGAAATTGTTAAAGTTTTGAAATTATTCAGATACACTGTATCCATGTATATTCATGCCCTGTCTGCATATTCTTAATATCTGTAGTAAATGTACTGTACATGTATTCCACTGGTGAAAAATCTCATTCTATTAGGCCCAATTGCAAGTAGATTATGGAACGTCGTCCCATTGCTACAATCAAATTGATAATTATTTATCTTCTGCATAGGTAATGTTTTTATTAGACTGAAATCTCATATTAAGATTCATGAAATCTTATTAATTAGGAACTAATGCTACAGAGTTATAGATTTAAATCCTTGATACTGATATAGCCTTATTAGCATGTTTAATAATCTCATTCATATATATCTAGGCCTAGTTTTTAAAAACCTTCAAAGGTATATTTGATTTTTTTTTCAGTTTTCATTTTGCAGAAGGCAATATTGGACAATGACTGAAATTATTTGGTTATTAAACTTTAGAATTATTTTTCCGCGGAATTTTTGATGAGTTCAGTATGCATGTACATATATGTAGAAAAATAGATGCTTAAAATCCTCTCCAAAGTAATCGCAACTCACGTTTTTAAATCGACCATGCAAGAAAGCGTAGCAATTAAGTGCAGGAACTTGTATTAATTAAAAATGCTAGTGAATCTTTAGAAAAGAACAAATTAGTTTAACGTTTAAACCTCTGTCTATTATAGACCCTTAAATGAATAAGCCAACGTACTTTCTACTTATAATAATGAATTTCATGATCCATTATTGATACGCTGGTATTTAGATAAAGGAAATCCACCATATGTACGATTGCCTGCCTTACGCGACATGCTTTTAATATAAAATTAATTCGCGTACATGGGTTATTGATTGAGGCATTTGCGTATAGTTTAGAAATGATAATAATGAGATTATTTCACCAGCCAGATGTGAAGTACACATCTATTATAATTAAAATGCTGCACATTTATATATAAATTTACCAAACCATATATATTCCTGATATTTAATGTATGTATATCATGCAGGCATTGGCTGTTAAAAAAATCTCTGTTCGAATGTGAAATTTGATATGCAGAGCCAGGTGTAATTGTATATTATTATTAATAAGTATAACCTATATACATGTAAGTAGCCTATACTGATACAAAGAATAGCTATTCAACTTGCACTATACATGCGAGGACAGGGACAATTTCATGTTGGACATGAACATGAAGAAATCTAACTTGAATTTAAAGTTTTAAATAAATGAATTTTCTAGATTTTCTGCCAATGCTTTTTTGTTAACTGTTTGGAAAAGTATAAGACTGCTTTGAACTGTATAAGGTGGCATATATTTTATCTAAGAAGCATTATAGTGCATTAAATGTAGCGAGGTGTCAAAGTATAACTGCACTTTTACAAACTTCATATTTTTTGACTTCATACAATATACATGTAAGCATGAAAGCTTACGATGAGCAAGATGGTTGATTTTTCCATTTTGGATAAATGCAAGATAGGACTCATACCGTATTATAGATATTCACGTCATCATCTCCAACATTAGGACGACAACATTAAAATTTAGCAAGATAGATCAAGTATGGATGATAACACGTAGGATGCAACCTTTAGGGAAAAAAACTTGGTGCATTATTTTTCATATAGTAGCCTAATGCGTGGTTTGACATTTTGAAATAAAGTATAAAGTATGTTAGTTCAATTGGTGTCTTGAAATGCAGCAAAGTATCCTTCACAATATGCGTCAAAATTGCTTGAAGTGACAAAGTTAAACACATCGTTATACTACAACACTACATTAGAATGCCTTTTGAATTATCATTATGGATTGAGTAACATTTTTTAAAGCATTTGGTGCGAATTGCCGCTATAAATTGACTGAGTTTTTAATGCCATACAACAGCTTATTGAACCATTCACGAATTTAAAGAACGCTTTCTCCCTTACCCTTAGGGAATTAATTCCCTATAATAAAAAAATTGTTTTCTAATTTCGTTTATCTCCCAGACTTATTTAGAGTCGTTCTGACTACTTATCTGTTCATTTCAGGCATTGTTTGTTCCCTTTGAGACAAATATGAAAGCAGCTGACTTCAAGTATTGTATCCACGTGGCTGCATTCTAAAGCAATAGCTTCCCTCACCCCCATTTCTCAAGCATTACTAATGAGTACCGATTGTATATGCTTTTAATCGACAACCAGGAATGGTCCTGGTTGTGTTTATGCAGAATATTGCAGACCTACAAACAAGGGTAGAAAGTGATTCTATTCAATAATCTATTAATAGACATACAACGGGAAACTGCTTGGGTTATTCATGAATTGAAAATACTGTTGTAATTCCCCCATTGGCCATCAAATCTCCCAATAGCGTTGGTATGCATGATCGTTTGTCAATAAAAAATTACATAATTTGCTTAGGATGATCATGCTAGAATAGCAGGAAGATACCAAGTTGCCACACAAATCTCGTATCTTAGTAGATATTGGGCTCGTATAGGGCCTACAATTTTTTAAAATACAAAGCCTTAAACCCATCAAATATCAATAATGGTACACTTTATTAAGAAATAGTGAAGAAACTTACTTGATCTTGCTTCAATGAGCTTTTTCTATTCCTCCTTTGCTTGAAAACGTCCAATCTATTTTGTATTCTATGTCCGAAACATGAGTTTTACAGACTTAGTCGTGGCTTACAGTAATTATCTTTGTAAAATGGATTACACTAACGTCTTTTGACAGTTTTAAACGAGTTTTTGAACCTGAAGATAGATGTGTTAAATTGAATGGGTCACAAAATAAATATTGTGCCAGAGTCCGTCTCCCTTGTCATTATATATTAAGGTTAGAAATAACGTTTGCACTGTTTTTATTTTATAATTTATTTCCGAATATCTCGTACTGGAATTGTATCGTAACTTATTTATCATATATTTCATATATTCGCAATATATTGCATTTATTCAATTTAGCAATAGGCCGACATCGATCTATAAATAGGAATGTTTCACTATATAAAGAAATGTTTAAAAAAAATAATATATATCAATATGTAAACGCCCAAGCTTGTAGGCCTACATATTTATAGCATATACATTTTACAGTTTATTGAAGATGTCTGTATATTTGTCATTTCAAAAGTTTGGATAAATTAAACTTATAATTATTTAATGCCTTAATGACGCCCCTATAAGTTAACGAACTTATAATTAGGACCTAAAACAAATTAAAACATTTTTAAAAACTGTCCTCAAAATAAGACTATGATCTTCGCAAATTTAACATATGGATGCTAATTTAAGTTTAAAAAAGTGATGATTTTATTTCGTGGGCATCTTAATTTAAGATATTTTTGTTTGAATATAAATTGTAGGATGTTGAAACTCGTAATAAATGAAACTTTAACTTTTTTTAATACTGAAATGGGCAGAATTCTATTTCAGTTTTATTCATTGCTATAACATTTTAAATAAATAAACTGCATCGGACAAAAGTCTTGCATTTCGAAACATGCCTACAGCATTTGGTTGAAAAAAATGTTGGTTTCATTTTTCTCCTAGTTGCAACATGATATACAATTTATATTTAAATTTGAAAATAGACGTCATTAAAGTGGGATGCTCATGCAATATATTATTATGTGATACAGGATATTTGTCCAGAGGTTGTAGTATCGATTAAAGATTTATGGCAATTGCAGTTTCTCTCGTTTATGTTAATTATGAAACTCCTTTCGGTATGATGGTTTTCTCTCTTGTATACGATTTTCAAATCTTCACGATTTTAATGCATGATGATAGATAACGAATCAACGAACGCATTATGCATACGAAAATAACCTCTTGTACAATCATGCTGAGCAAATGATTGAAAATTGAAGTACAAGTTGCACGCAAGCACATGAGGGGATATTTACACACGCGCTTTGTTTATCAGCTAAAGCTATTTACGACCCTATTAAAACAACTTTTGTCGCCATTAATAAATATTGGCTTATGAATTATTGTTTTAACAAATTTGTTATTTGGACATTTCATGCAACCTACCATAATTGCCTCTTGCAATATCCTGCTGTGTCTGCATCTGACCGCAGAGCAACTGCAGCATAATAGTATGCATTGAACAAACAAAGCGAGGTTTGCAGTGGTATAACTCAATTAGTCAAATTAATTTTGACCTCCTAATTAAGAAGCCTGAAGGGAAACGTTTTATTCTAACTACGTTTTTAGCTGTTTTAAATAATAACGACAATATTGGATATAATTCCCTTTAATATATGACACCATTATAAATACATGGGTATATACGAAAACGTTGTCATATTTAGGTTATGCATACTTTAGTCGAGCTTATTTTAACATTATTAAAGAAATTTCAGGCAGCTGTTCATCCTCTCACGCTTAATTGTACTGCATAAATCGACGCACTATTCACCAAGGAACAATTAAATTTCATTATGCGATCAGGACTAAAATTGCGATGTGGAATATTGGCTGCAGTAGCCACCTAATAAGTTTCCGGATTTGTATAATGTACATGTTCGTAATGACCCAATGTACTTTGACCAAATTCACTTCTGTCCATTTTAATTCATCCAAATTACTAAATTTAATAGGTTTGTTTGATGTTTTGCACATCATTAAAGAAACACGTGAGAGCAATTGTCAGAAGTTAATTGATTTTAGCTTTATTTATAATAAGAGCATGAGCAAGAATCTATCCAAACTTCAGAGATAGTTGTTACATGTTCAGAGCATTGTTCTACTTTGCTGATGAAAGTAAGACGTATATATCTACATGTAATTGGCAAATTCCAATAGCATTTCAACATTCCTCTCCATTATAACTGTATCAATGGGCGCCAATTAGTTCACATGAGAGAATAACTTGTCTTCTTTTAAGCTTTTATCTTTAAACCCTTTTAAAGTGGCAACGTTTATCTTAATTTGAAAATAGAAAATGGGACTAATTTCAAGGTTTATAGGGAAGACATGGTTATTTGTTCAACAACTCATTGATGTACAGACATTTCGACCATCAAAGCATTCAGCTAGTTCTTTATAGTGAAAAATATCATTGAATGAGACTCTGCCCCCCAATCACTTTTAAGGTTGTGGAATATCTAATTGTTACCCTAATTCAAAATTATAAATATTGTTGAGTAGTCTATGTGCATACAGGGCATACTCATCAAATGTTATTATTAAGGGACTCGTGTCATACACTAAAATACACACAGGTGTTCTAACATGATTTAGATTAGTTACCAAATAGTATTTTGATACAAAAAAGGTACTTGCAATTCAAAATACAAGGAAGCTTTAATGGTATTCTTTGCAATGAACATTTTTTTTTGCCAAATTAAAGGTGCTCAGCAACCCTTTTGTACATAAAGGTGTTTCATGATGCAAAACAGTTATATTATTTTGTGACAGCACTTTTATTATTACCTTGTCTCATAGAATAAAATCCATTCGAAATAGAATAGTCTCATTCGGTCACACTGCATGCCCAACACTAGTATCCTAGTTTTTCTCTGCGATACCTGTAGAAATGGTAAAATTGGAAATTATAGGTTATGAAAAGTTAAAATAAGTCGCGCTTTATACCGTATAGTGTATGTAAACATTGAAGTGTGGCCAAACCAAGGTTATATGTACTTGATGGAAACCCTAAACTACATTTAATGAAGAATTAATTACGCATTATCCACACGACATAAGCGTCTATCGGAGTTCGGCTTGTGTGTAGTGATAAATTAAACAATTTTAGATTGGCCGCTTCATCATCATTGTACCCTGCATAATGCTTGAATACGCGCATGTTATAAGATGATAACGAGGTACTCAACATGAACCAGGCTTTCTAAATTGGCCCTAAATTATCGATAGCGTTAATTAACTTTGGGATTTCTGATAATGGAAGCAAATTGAGCCCATTAAACAACTCTCTATTGTGTTTTTTTTTACCTCTTTTCATATTCGTTTGTTGAGAAATAAACTATTCAGGATCGTTATGGTTTCAGCATATACATGTAGGTACTGGTGCTTGAAACGATAGTCTTTGTTCACAAATCATTTAAGAAAAGTGATCGAAATAAAAGCGGGACACAAGAAGATTGTTCAATGCAGAGATTAATTAGGGCATAAATTACAATTTCTGCAAACATATTCTTAAATTTATTACTTTTGACCTATATATATAGTAGTATAATACAACAGATGTACAAAAGTGTTTCTTGCAGACTCGTAATTTAACGGTCTTTGTGTATACTAAACATTCATCTTGATTGCATTTTATTTACCGACTCAATGCAAAAAAGGGTTGCACTTAATCGTAAATTATACTCACACAAACATTTAATGGAAGAATTTAATACCAAGATAGTTACTTAAGTCTTTATCTATAACTAGTAAACAATTTGTGTTTAAGTAATGTTTGTTGGATTTACATTGGGTGATCACCGCCGATATAAAGTATTTAGTAGCCATGCATGCATCTGTCAATCATGATTTTCGAATGTTTTTTAGTAATGTCAAAAGTATTAATCAACATTATCGAAGTCTTAACTTCATAAGTCTTTAAGATTACGTTCTTTTTAATTATTTTTTATCATCGGTATAAAACCTAACGAATTCAAACTATATATATATATACTGCATGTCTATGATACTAAGAAAACCTACTTCCAAAAATGACCGAGACTTTTATTTGCTATTGCTGGACAGGAAAACCTGGGAAAGTAACCATGCAACCTATATATAGTGACCGCTTTTCATAAACTGTTTTTAGTACATAATGAAAAATGAAAAAAAATCCTCTGTATAGTGACCTAACAGTGGCCAACGTTGTGGCAATTTTTAAGGTGGTCACCTTTAGCAAGTTTTACAGTACTTGTAAATATTTTAAGTAATGTTCATAAAATAGAACATTTCATTTTATGGTAGACCAAAATTACCGACGAAAATTTCAAGTTTTATGGTTATCTTTTTGTAAAACAATCTAGAAAATGTCCTCATCAAGTTTGGTGTGCATGACATCAGTGTAATAGAATGGTGCACGAGCTATCATGCAGATTCAGCTTTTCATGGTTATATCACTAAAGCCTCCCCTAATAGTAATCCAGAAAATGGAATGGAATTACTTAATATATCTTGTTTTAGGGGAGCATACAATAGAACCCAATGCTCACGGTGCAACTATCGATGTCAAAATTTGCCATCCTAAATAACGCTAATATTCTTCGTAACCAAGATTGTTCACCGATTCATTGATTTTTTTAAAAACTAGTAGCGCTTTTGTAGGGCCAAAGAGATTTACGACATAAAACCTGGCATGGATCGGATGTTTCTTCATTAATCTTAAAGACCAATAAGATTACCTTCCAAACTGCAATGCCCAAAGAAAATGTTCAGATCAGTCTCATAGATTTCAAAACTCGCACATACATAGTCGTGCTAGTTTCAAAATTTATCTTTTTCATTCTTCTCACCAGTTTTAACTTATTTGTCCTACATTCCTCTTGCTTTCATTCACGCTCAAGTAAGCTTTTCCATTCGTTTTGATTGCCTCCAACCACTTTGCTTCTTTCCATCGACAGTTTGATGTTTTCATTCAGCACGACTGAAAAAAAAAATACTTGTGTATCTATATAGCGTAACATTCTTATATGACAAACTGATTTCAATGCTATTTCGAAACAAATCCTCCCTCTCGATCTTATTTAAGTATCAAAAACGCGCGTGCAGTTTGCCATAAAATCGACTATAATATTTCAATATCTTAAGGAAGGTACAATAAAAGTTATTTTTCCCATACATATACTTCCGTATTTTCTCACGCGTGGGTGATTTCAATGTAAATTTCAAAGATTTATTGGTTCATTCAGAAAAAAGAAGTTAATTTCAAATGGTTTATTTATGATTGTTGCAACCAAAGAAATAATGACTGACTTAAAGAATTAGTTATCAAAGTATATATGCTTTTCAGATGGGTGAATATAACCATTTACTTTGAATTATACAAGGTTGCATGTGGTAAGGGTCATGGCAACTTTATACTTCCTGGAACCATCCTTGGGAACAGTAAATAAAAATAACAATTCTTCAATGTTATGTCCACTTTTATGTGCAACTGTAGTATTTGGAAATCCACATTGTGTTGTAGAATAGTTTTAAAAGTACTTCGAAACGATGGATATATCTAAGTCGTATGTCACGGTTAACGTATTCTGTTATCATATTTATTGCTATTTGGTTTGAAAGCATGTGCTTTTTTGTTTGTCTAGTTCCTATTGCCATCGTTTTTTTAATTATAACTCTGGTGGATTTTGCTTTTGGCCATATCTCTATATATGATTTATTCCCAGAGAATAGATTTGTCGTCCCCAAGAGCCAGATATTGGTTGGTAGTTGTTTGTCCACCACCATGCACGCTATCCCATAAATTTATTGTATAGTAAAAATAGTTCTCTATTTAATTCTTGCTTGTTTAGTGGGGGATACATGCAATATAGTGATGCAGTTGCTCCAACGTAATAAATGCACACCATTCAGTGGTAATTTTATTTGATATAATGTATACATTAAAGCAAATTTGTTTGGGGGGGAAAAGCTAGTAAAATTGATTAATTAAAATGGGCCAAATTTAATTTGGGACGTTTTTATTTACTCGACAGGAATTTGCGATATTCAAAACATGTAAGCCAATACAAAACCACTTCTACAAGTGCTAATACAATGTTATCTATAGTTATAACTAAGTATGCATGTCAGCATGTTAAATTAACGTGTTTGAATAATGTGCTTTCTCGTTGTGTTTTATCAAAACATCTTATCTGTATGCTAGTTTTATACCTTTTGCGTATTTAAACCTAAACGTTTTTGTATATGCCTACAGTGCATGATACAAATTGCTCATGTATTTTTTTTTAAAGAAAGTGCCAGCCATTAAATCTTCATCCATTTTTCTACAGTAAACGTCTTTTCAAGATCGCATATACCGCTAAAAGATCGTCTAAAATATAGCTTTAAGATCATGTATAAACATTTTCTATACTGCCGAGACGTGCTATTGTTAAAAGTATAACTATACCGTACATTAATCAGGAGAGAGCAAGTACCGAGAAACTGCCTTTATAGAAGTGGATTACAAACCGCAAGCAAAGTAGCGTTGTCTTCTATTTCTTTATACCGAAAGTGTTTTTCTCCCTCTTCCTTTTTTTTACAGCTTTTAGAGAATTTTCCATTTGAAACTGAAGCATCTTTCCACTTTCTACCTATAGTTGAAAATAAAAATTCGTTCTTATTATTACATTTTCAATACACTTTCTCTTCATTGTTTTGTCAGTGTCCAACGCTTGTCTTGGATCCAGTACCTGCTTATCTTCTTCCACTTCCTCCTCAATGCACTGGACTAAAAGAAAACAAAAAGTTATATGCAGACCATGCACTTCACCGGTAGTGTTATATAGATTTTTATTTTGAAAAGGTCGAAATGTAAAAGGGGTTATAGTGCTAGACTATTGTATATTCATTTCTGCGTTCTGTATAGACAATTGAATTTTTATATATTTACCATAATTTTTTGGGCTGAGTGCTTATGACAAAATGCTCTGAAATGACTTATTTCTTGTACTTTGGACATCATCGGTTTTATGGTTTTATTAAAGCTTATACCTAGATCAAAAAGATCATAGTTGAGTATGGTGCATAAATGATTTCTATCATTTTTTTCATTTACAGTAAATACTCGATTAAACCCCAGGTCGTTCACGATAGTAATTGTTATTGAATCCCGGTTCTCGAATAAACCACGGGTGTTAGGGAAATTCCCTAATTGCTTACGTTTTACATTTTCTGATAGCTTAATTTTTTCGCGCAATGTTTAGGGGATTCCCTTTATTATTGAAATAAAATACTGGTACCGTAGATCTTTGTCATTTTTAATTTATTGATACCAACTTTATAAGGGAATAAAAATAATAAATACCGGGTCTCAAACGAACACCGGTCTCGAATAAACCCCGGGTCAATGCTCCTTACTTTTAAATAAACCCCCGGAGTCCATTAGAGTATTTACACTATATGTAACTAGGCTACAACTGTAAACGCTAATTTAATTATACATTTATTATAAGCGGATTCTAACTGGTCATTTTTAATACTTATACTTTCTTGTTGTGGTATAGCTATCCCAATTTAATGCAATTTCACATCAGATGTTTGCTTTAATCTAAACGCATTGTTTTGTACATTAATTTAAATAATTTTTTTTCTTAAAAAACGAATTTGGCAGAATTTATAAACAGACTAATACTGTTTCCTAATACTTTTTTAAAACACCAGACTGTACATGTATATGCATTTGTGCTGTTTGAATGTTGCACTTACTTGCTAATTCTGTAATTTTTTTCCACTTTACTATTTTCCAATTTTTTTGAGAATCAACGATGCAATTTTTTCCTTTTCTCGAAAATCCTTCAACAAGCTATTCACTTGTTTTTGAATATACCAGTGACTATTTTAGTGAAAACGTGAAATTCTACACATCATTCTCATCGATTAAAATTGCATGAAGAGAAAGCGATGTACTTGAAATAATTTCTCTTGGGGGCTTGCAATACGTTGCAAATTTCAAGAATGTTTAGCTGCTAAGGTTATTTTAGCAATACATGTAATGCACGCATTGGGAATTTTTAACTCGTTTACACTCTTTTTTGTTGTTAAATTTTGCATCACATATAAAGCTCTTAAATAATATATTGAGAAACTTTGCAAGAGACTTTTGTTTAAGATTTAACTAAATCCTCGTGCATGTAGAAATGCATTTTATTTATCATTGAAATATAACACAATTCATGTTACAATATTCCTATTCGCAACCATAAGCTCAGCAACAGTATTTTTGAGCTAATTGTACAGGAACCAACTCCAGAATTGTGTATTTATTCTGTTACTAAAACCTGCCTTATATAACTTTTTAGTTTTAAATGAAAAATGTTAGGGTTAGTAGATATTTTAATATTAGTTTTCAGTGCAGAGATTTCGATGCCTACTGGTGCATGTCAATGTAGATTCGAATCTGTACATTACCTGATTGCCATCCATGATGCCTGATAAAATATAGCATCTCATTGGTTTAATATGATGGGCGAGGTCTAGATTATTTCGCTCGAACATGTGTTCGAACATTTCTTGTGTTCGTTGCAGTTAATTGCATGCCATCATGTATACAATTTGGATATAAAAGTGTTGCATCTGCGTGCAGTTTTTTTTTAGCAGCAAGTGATGTACGAGATACGGATATCAAATGTTGGAAATGGAATCTAGTTATAGTTTGCTTTGTGTTTATGCACCTTTAGCCATTCCTCTTTCTCAAACTCCTTTTATTGAAAAAAGGTGGCCTGATACCGACTGACAGCGTGCTTACAATCAATATCTTATATCTACACGTAGCCTACTAAGCATTTCTTATAAAAA
This sequence comes from Xestoiulus laeticollis, assembly GCA_034698905.1. Classification (NCBI taxonomy): domain Eukaryota; kingdom Metazoa; phylum Arthropoda; class Diplopoda; order Julida; family Julidae; genus Xestoiulus; species Xestoiulus laeticollis. The sequence goes on from JAQGCC010000530.1 coordinate 27,918, forward strand.
AAGAGCTCTGGGTTATTTCATCCCTAGAAACTTTCGAACGCAATTTTTATTATTTTCTAACTGAAATAGTTCATATCATCGTAGAAAAAAAAAGAACAATTTCCACGTTTGCGTTTCTGATAGCTTTGAGCCAATTTTTCGATTTTTAGAAATGTTATACAACTAGCAAAGGAGAGAATATAAAATTGAATTTGCACTTTTAAGGCAAGTAAAGAAAAATTCTAAAGTGGCTGATGTGTCCAGAATTCCTTTTAGTTCCTTTCCACAAAACACCACTTTTCTATTATACATATTTTTTCCGCCAAATTTATGGTTTGCATGAGAAGGTTTTCACATCAAATTGCAATCTTATATTCTTGCTCAATTTTATCTGAAAAATATGTTTAAATATTAATAATAGTGATTTCCATTTGTACACATAGATGGCATTTCATCACTCTTGCAAATAAGCATACTGTTTTTCATCTATCAATTAAATTAATTGCGAGAAAATAAAAAAAACATATCTCGACCAATGCAAAACTATGGTATATCCTGTACATTAATAGCGTTCCAGTCAATTTCTCCTTTTCCTTCTTGCAACGGAAATAAAATGTAGCATTTCCAAATGGTAGTTTCTCTCTCCAACATTGCACATGTGAATTATCGCATTTGTGGAAGGAAAGGAGAAATGGACTATGCGATATAATGATGCTCACGCAGGTGTTTGTAATGAAGTAAATTGCCTGGGCAACGTTGATCATTCTTGATACACTTAAAGGGGGGGGATATTTATTTTTATGCAAAGTTATGTTAAACTGCTATATTATATTCCTTTTCAAAGTAAATTACCGTAAATGCATTTTTTTCACTAAATAATTTTTACGAAAAGTATATACTGCAAATTAATGAAAAAATTTTAAACTGTTCCCAGAAATAAGACGTTATGATACATTTTGGCAAATTTTACTTAAATTATGATGTATCTTTTTCATTTATTTTATTTATTGTTCGTCTTATTGTAGAATCAAACTACTTTCAAGTTAAATAAGTGGTGAAATCAACATGATTGCATCTTATTTCGGTGGACATCTTAATTTAAGATGTTTTGACAAGTTTTACGTCTTAGGTATAGAGTGCCCACCAAAATGGTGAACATGTGGTGGTAAGGTGGCTTTGCAGCGTGTGGCTGTTGCACGAGGCGAATGCATGCAAATTAAACAGGATTGACTCGTTATTTGACAACGTGACATATATGCTGCAGAGTCGCCATATCACCACATGCTCACCATCTTGGTGGGCACCTTGCCTTACAGTAACACTTTTTTAATGGCCTCTTCAAAATAGAAAATATGTCGACGGGAATTGGAAGACACGTGTTACAACTTCTGTGATGTTTTCAACCTTTACCAAGCTCGTTGACCTCGGAAACTGTATCATATCATCAAATGCGCACATTTTACTGATGAGCAATGCAAAAGCAGCATCAAAAAAGCTTAATTCAGACTCTTGCCACCTCAATTTAAATCTGTGAACCATATCCCTTTGAATTTTTCATTATACGCAGGAATCTGTAGTGAGTGTCATGTCATCAGTACACATACTTGTACCTTATTATTATCATCGAGCACCTTGAAAATAAGCAACTACCATTCATCATAGCTATACTTTATTCCATTGGGATAAACTGACAAATAGTATATTTAAGTTGACGATTGCATTCATGAAAAAGCGACGTCTCTCAATTTTACTTTCTTTTAAGATATTGATAGCAGTTTGAAAGGAAACTGTAAACTTAGGTGGAAATTGATTTGTAGTCACGGCAACCATGCGAACAGAAGACTTAACTGTAATTTAGTCCTCTTTGCCAAATGGAGGTCAAAAACGAAGTTGAAATCTAACTAACACGAAGCAGATAGAAAGGAGCTATGGAAAAAAGGTTGCTTGATTAAAGTGTCTTTTCAATTCCCAAGCGAAAATTCAAGCAAAATGATGGATCTTTGAAAAAAATCAGCGTTGCTTTAGTGTGGTGTATCACATAAATCCACAAGGATCCTTCTCATTTTATTTGCCATCTTCAATTGAGAACATTTCCATACTGAAAAAAAATACAAATTACTTGTTAGTTGACAACAATCATAACAGCTATACAAAATGAATGGCACTGATTGAAATGTCTCTTTATTTTGTTTCTTGTCACGAAATTAGCTGTTGTTCATCAGTTATTCATTACTTATTGAAATATTTTTTATTAAAAATATACGTGTAAACAGTATATAAATTAAGAATTATGAAAAATAGTACAATTTATCCTTGAATTTGGCTGAATAATATTTTGTGCTCAACTCTAAGTTGGCTTTCAGAAATTTGTTTCGTATGTTTTGAATGGGAAAAAAACTGGTTTCAATACACATTTTAGAGCTTGCACTTTGTTATACATAATTGCAAATTCTAAAAATAATATATTAATAATTTCTGATATAATGTATTTTTCCCTTTTCTGATATCATAAAACCATTATGTCGTATTGAAAATGATAAAAAAGAACTCGTCTTTACCATCTAACCCTTAGTTTTAAAATATTGATTCGTTATTTTAATAAGCTTATGTTAGCGTGCAGGTAATGTTAATTGTTTTATTAGCACATTTTCAGTTTCTTTTACAATATTTTAAAATTATTGTTCTATAGCATTTTACGAAAAACTTAATTCTTTTCTCGCAATATTTTTTTAAAATGATCGTCAATTGCTTTCAAAGAATCGAGGATTCGTTGAATATATCTACTAGTAGGCCTACGACATACATAATAAACGATGATTTTTTAGTTGCACAGAGCAATTTTTATTCTAAATCCTTGGCAATTCGGCGCTAATTCGTTTAATTATGCATTTAAGTGCTTAAGTTTTGCTTCTTAAGAATTCCCACTGGGCTTTAAACTGCCAAATAATTAGTCAGGTGTAAATATTTTGGCATCTTCCCAGTGTTAAATGTAGATGTTTATCTGAGGCAATAATGAGATTATCTAAAATTATACATAATAGTTGCGCTCAAGTTGCAAATCTTAGCCAGTTTATAGCCAAATTGAGGTTAATTCGTATAGTGACGGAGTCTTTGACGATCCTCAGTCACTACGAGCTTACATCATATATATATATGTATAAGGACGGCCAACCTACTCAAGCCTCCGTCAGCTAGGCCCAAAAGAAGCTTAGCCTGGCTAAAATTCTACATCTTAATTGAACACATAAAATATCTTGGTTTCAATATGCATTTTTAAATTTTTACTGTTATTGTCAATGATTATGGTTTATAAAGTTTTTATTGGTCTACAGTAATGCCAACTATCTAACTTATTGAGTTTGCGATTATCTTTATTATCCAGATGTATTACATTCGTTGGTTGGAAACATATTCATTTGTTCAATGATGGTATCAAGGTACAGAAATAGGACGCTAAATTTTCTATGATGAAAATGCTTGATAAAAAATTTATAACATTGATACTTAAGAATTTTTAGTCACTATTCTATGTTTTATTGTTAAATTCACCATGAGGGAACCTCAATTCAACTATTGTACTTGGATTCCTACAATGTATGTCAGGCTTATTGTTCGACTTCAATGCTTTTTGTTTTATTTTTCTCAGCAATTGCTTATTGTAAATCTAAATAGAAAAATGCAAGCTGTTATAAAACGAAAAGTTTTCGAATTTTTTTCTATATCAATTCTCTCATTTTTCCGGTTTAACGATTCTAAAAACATGGTTACAATGGTTGTAAACTGATCATTGTGGGAATACATTGTACTTAGCCACGCTGAGTTTTTGCTTGGGTGGGCTGGCCGAGCTTGTTATTTTGTATATTGGCGCTAATGATTATGTTGTAATGGCGTTTCATTATAGCTTTAATTTCACATGAAATGATGGGTAGGCAGACATGTTAATTGTGTCGGTCAAACAAAAATTTGGCTCCTCTCAGCCTCCATCACTACAAACTTAGCCGAATTTGGCTAAAAATGCAATTAGTTTCGCATCGTGAGCACATCTGATGTATTTATATTGTTGAAATTAATAATCATTAAGTCATGCATATCCTAGCTAGTGGTAACTATTTAGCGGTAAAATACAAAATGGTCTCTTTACAGATTATTTTTAAAAGGGCAGGTAAGCTTTATATGTTGATTGACGAAGATTTATGCATGGAACCATTATGATTCAGCTTTCAACAACGCGAGTCAATCGCAGGGGATTATCGATTTTGTTTTGACCACATGCTTCGCCGACTAAACCATAGTTCCTTATTCTGTCCAGCATATGTATTATTACCCAATGGGGCATGTGCGGAACTAATGCATTGACAAGCCCTTGTAAGTAGGAAGTATTTTTCTAGCATGCAAAAATGAGGGATCGTTGGTAATTCATATTCGAACAATCCAAACTCCAAGTTATTAAAATTTCAATCCGATATTGTTTGGCGAACGGTTTAAATGTTGAAATAGGTGTTTAATATATATATATATAGTTGGCACAAGATGCTGTATTAATTAACTTCATAATTATCTGGGTTTCATTGAATACAGCGTCAGCAAGTGCTAATATTAAAAATAAGCAATAACAAAACTTTATTTTTTTTAAGCTATTATATAATTTTAATTTATCAACATTGCTCTATTAACATTTCTTTAACATGGAAACATTAGTGCAATAAACCTTACTGTGCACATTGCTCTTACAGGAAATGAAAACCAATACGAAATTGATTACGAGTTATTTCGTAGGCCTACATATGGTGCTATGAAAAAGTGTACTGGAACTACCGTATATATGTTATTATTAGACATTTGATGTAGGCTTCATACCACCGTTTGAGGAATTAAATTTACTCCTTATTATGTTTGGACAATTGTTCTGCAGAATGAGAACATATTGCTTTGCAAGCAGAGCAAGATGCATGATTTCACGTCATGATATCCTGTTATAACTGATTGAGTTTTTTTGTTGTTGAATAACCATTTAAGAGGAACACTTATCTTTGTATTTACTTCACAATATTAGCAATTCATATTAAATTTATATTCTAATTAAGCTCTTTTTATTTGCCTCAAGAGACAACTTCTCGCTTTGTCCCTAAGCCAGCTTTTCTATTTTTACCTATTTAGTTTTACGAATAAGATTACTTTATGAAAGATGTTATCTAGCCATTTCATCTTTGGCAAACATTGTCTGCTTTAGGAAGTTTTCAGAAACGCTTAATTGTGCATGAAGATACGTATTGCCGTTATCCCTAGCCAATTAGTGTTATATTGGAACAGCACCCCCTTGTGACGTATGAGGATCTATAGCATTAATGTTTGTTCTCTTATTATGATGGCCAAAAATGACCATGTTGGAAATACAATGTGACCATTTTTCGGTTTGTTTTGAAAATGTCCCACATATAATATTACCTTAGAAATTTCATTGTAGTTCATACTTACTGAGTTTTATATCTATCTAATCTCCAAACGGTATATGAAGAGTTGTTTAGGGCAGCTTTAAATTATTAGCGCCATGAGAGTTGTTGAGGAATAGAGATGCTCAGATTAAAGGTGGTACTTTATGCGTTTACTATAATACATAACTATATATTTAAAGATAAGCGCCAATAGTCTAATAAATCTAAACAACATTGAAATTAAATTTATGCATTGGCAGCATGATGTAATTTCATAAACCGTATCTCCGATTTAACATCAAATCTCATCCTGCGCAAAAAAATGGCGTTAATTAAGCTTTGGTTTTGAAATGAATTAAGCCAATTTTATAAGTTAGATCCTAAATTGATAAATTGCTAATGAGATAAATTATGTAAATTAAGTGATGTTATACTGTATAAAATGAATTATCAGAATATGCTTTAGCAAAGGTATTTAATCTGAAAAGCTAATTATAGGCTGAACTTATTTTTATTTAGATGTATTGAATTTCCTCAGTTTAGATCCGCATATGAATGTTGAGGAAATGTACCACAATTACCCATTTTGAAAACCTTTCATTTAATATCACATGAACGGAGCTTTTCTTGGTTAGTTGGTTTGTTTCAACTTCTTTAAGGTCCATTTTAAACAGGTTTCACACATCCTAGAGAGCTGAAATTGTGTGTACAACTTACTCTCATGGTACATTTTCATCTATGTAATTGTAGTACAGTTCGTTTTAACTAATACGATCAAAAAGTGGCTATTTTACATGTAAAAAATGCATTTAATAGGGTCAACGTATAATTATTACACTCTACGGAGGGCAGGGCGATGACATCACGCGGGTTTTGCTAGATGGCAGGATAGAAAACGAAAACTAGGTTTTTTTTTGAACAACCTGTTAACAGTTTTTGTATGTAATTTTGTTTAATTATACATGTCAAAATTATTGCAATTATAAATGCATAAGCTTAAAATATACTATTAAGCTAAATGTAGCCTACGTACATGCTTCAGTTATATTTGATGTTAATGTAACATATATCAGGATCTGATACTTTTCCACACGTTGATTTAAATTTAAGGATTGTGGTAGTCTATAGTTTAGATTGAAATATAATCGCTTGGTCACGTTTTTAGTGCCAAATCTGACAAATAGAAGAAGGAGAAAAAAGAAGAGGCATATATGACTATCCTAAGGCCAAATATATATGAAATAACATTAGTCGATAGAGCGAATGGCCAAAAAAAAAATCCATACCATCTCCGTAGCGATTTGAAAAGTATTATTTCCTAAGGCTAGAAATGAGTGGACAGTCGCAATAATAGGAATGAGACGCACTTTTAACCGCAGGCAAAATCGTGGGCTACCGTTTTGAAAACGAGTTGAAAAATGGCTGATTATATTTCAGTCGAAATGCTCGCATGAATGTCCATGGCAATGCCAAGCCAAGTGTAAACAATCGATCAATATAGCCCTTGTGAACATCGGCCTACGGATGTATTGTTTGGTGGTTGTTATGGCCACAGAGAAGATCATCAATTCACCAGAAGTATACCGAGGCAAAGGCTTTAAATTCAAATTTTATAACACGACAAAAAATGTCTATAGGTACACCCTGTATTTGATGAATGTCA